>UELU01097151.1:0-11407 GCA_900490025.1 Megastigmus dorsalis
TATTGTATAGTATGCGAAAACCACGATGGAAAATTGTATGTGCTTATATCTCGAGAACGGCTTAGTCCGCGGCAAAATGGTTTAGACCAAACGAAAGAGCGTAAAATTTTGCATCGGAAACGATTTTTAACTCGTTTCCGATGAGTGTAAGGTTCCGAGATAATTAATCGAAAAGAAATAAGCGTTGTGGGAGCGAGAGAGAGTTTTAGTCTAGGTGGGGAACGCGGAGGGAGAGAGAGAGAGAGAGAGAGAGAGAATAAGATGAAGCAGCCTATTATGGTGTAGTGGAGTGTCACGTGACCTGCTGTGTTGACTTGCTTCATCGCGACATTGTTTTGTTTTATTTGAGCATATTATTCGTGTATTGCCGGCATATACCGCGCATTCTGAGAAAATTCTTTCGTCTTATTCGCATTATTGATTTATTTTGACATATTACGGACTACATATAAAATAATTTTTCATACGTATGATATGAATTCTTTATGTAGCTCGCAGTAATAGTAAGCCTATATTCATAATAAATTTCATTAATCATTTAAAATTCGCGCACTTTTTAGACGTTCAACCACTACGTTACTATTGGTTATGAAAACTTTTATTACTAGATGGCGCTTCTCAAACTCGCAAGTGTCAAGAAAAGAGGCCGGTTACTATATAAGAACGATTTGGATAATCTCTATCGTAACAGCGGTCGCGATTATAATTGCGTTAGCGTTTAATATAGTGTTAGGGTATGTTAGGGTATATAAAGTAGGCGAGAACGAGAAATATGTTATGTACAGAAGTATTTATATGCGATAAAATTTTAAATGTTTGGAATTATTAAAAACTCTACAACACCTCAGAAATATATCTCATCATGTAAATGTTTAAAAGTAGTTAAAAAAAGAAGTCAGATCAAACTTCTAAAATAACTCTCTTTAAATAAATATTTATTTTATAGGCTCCCTCGAAAAAAAAATATTAATACAGAAAAAGTTAAAAATTACTATAGTATATGGTAAATTTTCATAACATACGTATTATTATTTACTTTACTCTGATTTTACTATGTTTTCTAGCAATTTTTACTAGAGGTCAAGTCTGTCTCCATTTTCGTATACCAATATAGTAATTTTTCTAGAATTTTATTGTACTTATTCATGAAACATTTTCCTCCGTGTATAATTCGTAAAAAAAACATATGGATTATTATGCGTTTAGCTACGTTTTAGCTTAGTGATTCAGAATGAAAACAAAAATGAAATTACCTATCGTTTCATTGAGCCTTAAATTTTTTAAAGTTCATTTACCGATTGGTAGGCATGCTTGTTTAACGAAATTGCTATCGACTCGTACAGAAACCGAAATAGAAGATTATTTTTTCTTCTTTGTTTACCTTTTATATGTTCGAATTACTGCCAATTTTCATAACTGAGTTATTGACGTTTAAAGTGGAGCATGATTTTTCGTTTACTTGGAATTTAGGACTCATGTTCATGCGAAAGGATTATCTGGTAAAAATGACGATAAGATACATGGTTAAAAAGGATCGTCAACATTTACTCATTTAACTTTTTTCAATTGTAAAGAGTATTATTAGCATGAGTTGCCTAAATTTACAAGCATTTAGATTTATTATTTTTTAAGAAAAAAATTATATTATGAAACAAATTGATTTTATGTGGTACTCGAATAGGTACAGGAGTACTTAAGACTACTCTAATCTTTTTAAAATTTTATATATTAATCGAGGTGTTCCAAGTTCTAAGCAAAAACAAATGTTTTGTACATTCCCTTGCGTTCCTCTGCTTACGACACTTCGCTGGCATCTTCCTTTCAGCCATGATGAAGTGAGTCCAATGATTAATTTTTTTACACTTTTACAATATTGTTGTTAAAAAACGCGTCCGAAGCTAAAGGCATGAAATAAATGGTACTCCAGCTATGATAAAATCGACACAAAAAAACTGTCGCTATCTCCCGAACTGTAGGTATCCACCCCAGTGTGGCAAGTAAAAGCAAGTAGGTTGAAGAAAACTTAATGCCAATAAATTAGCAGCGGTTTTTAATTGTCCTCTATGTGAACAGTAACAATTATTAATTATTAAATGCCTCAAATGGTAATCCTACATTCCGTTTTAATGAAAGATACTACAACAACATAATTTTCAAAATTGCGACAAATTTTTCAAAAGTCATTCAACAGTAAAACACATTGCTCGCACCTTATGCATATACATTTCCCTCTAATTCTCATTTCATATTGTGAGTTAAGCATTTTATTTTGCATTTTCGCGAGTTAATGAACACATAGCTAATGAAATAAGGGATTTCCTTTTCGCCTCTCTATCTCTCTATCAAATATGGCACACATCACAGGTCAATTGGCAATTATAGACGATCAGCGATGATGCGGTTGAACTCACACGCGACAAATGTGCTGAGATAGCTATTAAGAGAGAAATTCTTTCGTCTTAACTTAACAAGAGGAACTCGGATCGGTACCAATGGCTAGCAATTACTTGCGCGAACCTCCTTATTAAAATTTCAAGTGAGATTATTAATGGAAAAAGTGGGTCGTACATAATTTGCTTAATCGAATTGTCATATTTTATTCGTTATATCTATTTTAGCACGAATCCAAACAGCTATATTTTATATATTTTAGAGTTAAGTTATTTATGTATTAAAAATATTTTGCAAATAAACCGACTAATAGCAAACATCTACAATATGTATTGACACTAGATAGGCAGTCTACATTATTGTAAAACATAAAAAGGGATTATCAAAAATATCTGATTCTACGTTTATTAGTGTAAATCCCGAAATATTCTATGGAGTTAACCGAATATAATTCTTTTGATAAATCTAGTCACATATAAAAGGAATTGATGTTCATTAACAAAAGTGTAGCATGGAAGCAAATTATGAAACTGACAAACAGTTTTCGTAGTATGCGTTTGGCCCGAGCTGCGCACAGCAACCACAGAGAGCTGAAATTTGCGTCGGAGCCAGGAGTTAAAAATGAAAAGCCTATACGAATTTTCAGAGCATATTCCGAGCAGGTGAGGTTATCCGTTGTGAAGGTTGTTGCTCGCGCTACGCTTGCTGACCCATGCAAAGGCTTGATGATGTCGCAGCGGTTAATGGAGTTTGCGTGTTGCGTTTGACCTCTCGCGTCCATTAAGGGTCGAGTGTGCGTCGAATAGCCTGCGATGCTGGTCATCTAAATGTCTGCCCATTAACGACGCGCGAGCGCTCGTTTTGGGCGGTCCTTTTGTTATAAAGCCGCTGCTGCCGCTGAACGTCTTTTGCCCCAAAGCTACACAGCATGCTTGCCTTCTTTGCATGCAGCTCACGGGATTCCTTTATCCACTGAACATACTGGACATACTTCCGGCCTTGTTCCAGACGCTTGGATATCGGAATTATCATTGCAATGATGTGAATAATGGATTATTTTCTATTGAGTAAATTAAAAACTTTGATAGTATATTATGCAAGTGCGTAAAATGTGATTTTACACACGGGTAGCGTGGATATAATGTTCGATCGCTACGAGTGTGAAAGTCGTACGCATGTGTTGCATACGTTTTTGACATAAAAATGCATTATAGACACTGAAAACAGTGTGTAAATTCCATTTTACGCATACTATGTCAAAAAAAATATTTATACAAATGTGGATTTCCTTAGTGATTTGAGGTTGTTTAGAATTGTTGGTGATAAAGGATAAAGGATAATCAAGGCAAACAAGAATCAAAGTTGCGAATTATCCAAATAATTGCCATCGATAACTTGTGCAATTTGGCATTTCAGGTATGGTTATAATGAGGTGTGTCCGTGTGCATAATGGCCTTGAATATTCTAGGCGGGAGCTTGAATACTGTTGGATATTTATTTGTGACGGATAGGTGATTAGGTACTGCAAACCATAATAGTTCGCAGTATCAATATGCGAACAAACATTCGGCACGATAACTCTGTTCATTAGGACATTGATCGCCATGGGTAATTTGATCACCAAAATATTAACTTTCTTTAGCTTCGATGCATTATTTATTCACGGTGTTTTTAATCAATTATGAGTAGCAACGTTACATAGATGAAAGATTTTTGAACTGTATATATTGAAGGGTATCCACTATAATAAAATAAAATATTTCTCAAGAATAACTAGTTTTAATTATTATTAGACTGTATTAACAAGGCCAATACAGTTGAATTCTTTGATCAACATGTTTTAACCGTTTCATTGAATTATAACGTTTTACTGATAACTCTGAAGTTAATTAACAACTTTATGTACAGGATGATGTAATGTTCTTTTTTCTTTTCCTTTTCTCATTAACCTTAACAAACTTTCTTACATAACTTCGTGAAAAATAATACGTTCTTACTCAATTGCTTTCATTAATTCGTAAAAATATAATGTAGCGTTTTGACAAGTATTAATAATAATTAATTATTTCAATTCAAGTTATCCTGATTTTTTTCAAATATAGAGATTTTTATATACTTGCTCAATTTTTATTTGAAAATGAACATCATGGATCAATGTTTTATAAACCGCATCCATGCAATGTCTATGATTTAAATTAAGAAATATTGACTGCAAAGTGTTTAGTTTCCTGACATAAAGAAAACCAATTTTATCGTCTACTATGACATTCTGCATCTCAATTAATATTATTTATAGAGTATATTTTTGTTTTTGAATTAACATTAACATAATTAAAATTATTTGGCAATTTCTAAAATAAATAGTATTACAGAGTTTTAATAAGCATTCTGTTATTACAGTCAAAATCAAGATTAATTATATTCATATATCCCTGTAAAAATGTTTTCCAAGTATTCAAATTGTTACGGATTATTTTAAAAATTGTTATTTATCAGGAAACAATCGAATTCTTTACTGATATATTAGAGCTTCCAATACAAGCTTTTATAAATGAATAAATTATTTATATTAAATAAGAATAATATTTTCATCTAAAAACGAGCATTTAAATCAATCTATTAAATATTCATGAGTGCACATTCAGATTATAAACACGTGATTTCTAAATTGAATTAACAATTTGATCACGCTCTAATGAAAAATAGAATTCGATAAAATTAATTAAATCTAAGCTTAAGCAGATTACCAATCTTGCTGATTATAAATTATACAATACTGATCTTATGACTAGTATTCAAAACTTAGAAAATCCAAATAATAATTTAAAATTAAGTATAAGTTCAATATATGAGAAAATTTATTGTCCTTAACTTATAAATAACTGCATAGTCCATAAATATTGCAATAGAACAAATGGACTGAAAAGCATTTGAAATAAAATATTGAGGTCAAATAAAAATAAAATTCAAACCGAATTTATGGCAGCCCTTTCTGCATTGGTTTATCATCACGGCCCACCAGCACAATAGATTTTCTGGCAAGCAATGAAAAAGCCGCGAGCACTAAAATATGCTCCAATGATCTACCATAACAGCGAACAATGCTCGAATTTAATGTCCGATTAAAACAACAAATTTCGATATCCCTTATATCCCTTTTGGCTATTACGCGATATGCCGAGAAAGTTCACCCTTCATCTCTCGCTTTCGAACGTTTCAATAACAAAGAGAGGGAGTGGCGAGGGAGTGAGTAAGAGAGAGAGAGAGAGAGAGAGAAGTGGATATTACGAAGGGGGTCGGATTCGGTGGACCATGCTACATCCATCGTCGAGCTAGTTACACACGAACTGAATTCTCGAGTGCTTATGTAACTATTCGCATTCTCGGATAAATACAAGATGGTGGAGGAGTTTCTGTGGGGTAGTGAAGAATAAAATTATGCGTCTTGAATTCATGGATTTCGTATTGTTTTAAAAATAATTGTGCTGTATTAATTGATAGATAATTAGATAGAAACCGAGAACTTTCTGTGAATTCATTCCCTTTAAAATACAGAAATATGGAGTTTGACGACGAGTTTCCTGAATTTTCTGTAAATAATTACGGCGAACTTCATCAATCAACATTAATTGCTCCTACCAAAGTCTGTATAAGTGTGTACAGAGAAAACGTATCCAATGGTTATGCACATTTATATAATTTACTGATTTAAATTTAAATAAATTACCGATAATATAAAATTTAAGAGTAATTATAATTACTTAAAGTTAAACTACACGTTCAACACTGTCAATTTTCTTAAATACACATACTATTGATAAATTATAGGTTGAGCTTAGTTCAAAACGTATTCAAACGCCATTCGCACGAAGAAACTTATCGCGTAAGACACTAATCTCACGAAAACACCAATAATATATAGAGATGAATTTGAATAGCGGACTAATACGTTGAACCTGTTAAAACTAGAGATTCCCTTCCCCAAAGATATAAACTTTAACCACTTTGAACGTTGAGATGGAAAAGCATGCATGTCAAGAGTGAGTCAAAGAGAGAGTCTGAGATGGAGAAAAAGGAAGGAGAGCAGCTCTCATTTATGGATACCAAGTGCGGACCGTAACCGCCTGCCGTATTTCAAACGGCGAACCCGAGCGCAGAGGAATTATGAGTTTTCGCGGCTTCCGGAGAGCCGCCGCCACCGCCTGTTATAGATCCAAAGTCTCGCTCGCGTCACACGCCCTGACAAAGAATCGCATTTATCACCGGGGGAACACTTGGTGGGAGCTGTGGGGGAAGAAATACCCAATGAAAGAGTGGAGGTGTAGAAGCAGTCGCCGCAGGACGCATCGAAATCGGACGACCAAGTCGAGCGAGGATTGATATCGCAAAAAGGACACTTCCTTCGGCGCGCGATGACTCTTTCCCTCCAGTATAAGCTCTTATTAACGACGTCGCTTTTTCGCACGCTCAAGCTACTGCTAGGTTTAATACACAGCGCATTTTTGCCTTCTCACTCTTTTCTGCTCTCATTCTTTTTTTTGTGATGCCGCCATTTGGTGAATTATTGGGTCAATCATCTGTTATCGTGCTGATAACAATTGATGAAAACTAAATACATGTTCAAAGCTAGATTAATTTCGAAAAGTACATTTTCAAATCAACTGAAGTTTATCTTCGTTAAATTAACTAGACACTTGAACGCAGAATAAACGATTGACTTATAACAATTTCAAGAAATTTTCAAATCGGTGTTACAGATATTTTCTTTAACTAATTTTGAATGGATTCAACATGAGTTGTTGAGATAATATGATTTTAATTAGTTTTCAAAATATTCCAGATAAAGTTTCACAAGTACTTATTTGTAAGTTCTCCGTAAATACAAATTGAACAAGCCTTTTACAGAATGTCAAAAAAGAAAAACGAATACATACGAGATAAATCAGCTGCAAACAAAAAAAAAAGAGCAGCAGGAAAGGGGGCGTAGATAAAGAAAGAGCGTTTATATAGGAGAGCGAGGGCGAGAAGAAACCGGAACTGGCTTGTCACAGAGATTCGATGCGGGTTTATTGTTTCGCTTTGGCGACACGCAGCTCCGCTTTCGCTTTGTCATGGTCCCCCGGTTAACCGCGAACAATACTATAAGCCGTTCGCGCGCATACAGCATCTCCACCACACAGGTTTATAGATATGTATAACGGTCAAAGTTTCAGGCAGATTTATTGCTGGTTTAATCGATGATCGAAGTGCTTCCGCTGGCCGAAATTCGACTAGCTCTCTTTCTCTCTCTCTCTCTCTCTCTCTCGAATACGTGACAGATTGATTTTTGATAAGAAAAATTAATTGAGAACAATATTTTAAAGCTTCAGCAATTAAACATCGATATATTGTTCAACTTTGATCGATGTCAACTTTGATGTGATCATGTCAATAATCGTTCGGACATACGAACTTTTACATCGAATGCTTTGTCTATAAAATAGAATAATCCATCGCATCAGTGACTATACTGTACCATCACGTATGCCAACGCATCTCTTGATGACCATTATGATGGTGAATGATGCCAGAATAAATGGCATTCAAACATATATCAAAGAATTAAAGTAAGAAAAATCACGCTGAACCTAATCAAACTGGTACGAGGGCATTCGAAGGCCATCAAAAGACTGATCACAAATGACGAGCAGAATTAATATCCTACCGGAGTCGCATTACGGAGGTAATCCTCTACAGAGATTACGGAAGTAATCCAAATGCGATCTTGAAGCGGGATGCGCGGAGGAAAGTAATTGGGTGTGTGTGCTCTCTTGCTTTTTCTGTCGCCGTCATCCCTCCAGGTGCATTTGTACAGCCACAAATCGCGTCAAAGGATCTCTCTGACTATCGAAGTAGCGCTGCAGCTGATACCGACGGTAAAATGGGTCGCAAAACTGCTTTTGAATGAGGCGCCCTAGCTCTCGTAAAAAGAAATCGAGGGCAAAAAGCAGTGGTAATCATACGCGCATGAAAAAGTAAGTGATGAATATTGGAGGGTATATAGGAAGGGATGGAAAAAAGCTGGCAGATGTGCGTAGAAGAGATATGGGTGAAATGGAGAAGTAGGTTGGGAATGAAGATCGAATTTGTAGAAAAGTGTACTGTATCTTACTGTATCTGTGACAAAAGTAGAATATGCGTGTGATTTGAAACTTGATCAAATACCTACTCAAAATCTATACTTAAAATAGTGCTATCAAAATTATAAACTTTTTCAATTCATAAAGAACGAGATTAGCATTTAGATTAAAAGTAATAAATTGTTATTATTAATGCAACAACTTCTAAAATGTTAGTGTAAACTATAATTTCATTATAAATATCACCTTAAGCCAGATTTTATAAAATCAATATATCGGAAACTGGTTTTAATAGCGAAAATAGCGATTAAATTTCAGAGCTAAAAATTGCTCAAAAAGTGTTGTTCTTTTTATATTGATCTTTTATATTGAATTATATTTTTTTTAAATTATATTACAAGCATTGCAAGTAAATGAAAGAAGAGAATAAAAAGTAGCTAAGAGTGAAAACCACAGGCAGTAAGATCCAGAGAGCGAAAAAGAGGGAGATGGAAAAAATGAGAGAGAGAGAGAGAGAGAGAGAGAAAGAGAGAAAGAGAGGAGATGAAAATACGAGTGGAAGAGAAAGCACTTGAAACGTGGAAAACTTTTCGGCATCCGTTTTCTTCCCCCTCTACTCTTGTATCGAACTTTACGATGCATCTTGGTTGCACCGAAGCTGCAGGCACATCTCTCTCGCAAACCACGAGGAAAAAAGACGGCGAAAAAATAAGACAGAAAGTCGGTCGCCTCATTCAAAGTATTAATCCAACGTGGAGAGGTGTACGGGAGAAGTGGAGGAGAAGGAGGAGGAGGAGGAGGTGGAGGAGACGGAGGTAAGGAGCAAGAGAAGTATGAAAGTGATCGGTATTCAACGAGAATATTCTTCCCTATTTCATGCGAACTCAGAAACGGAACTGATAAAGAAGGTAGACGACTTAGGAATCATCAATATGCGCTATCCCATGAATTATCCATGTTTCTTCTTTTTTTTTTCTTCTATGCAAATACTGAAATACTTTTTCCGGCTCGCTCCCGCAAAAATGTGATTCATCAAAGCTACGGAGCGTTTGATCGATGCCGTTTTTCTCGATTGTTAAGCCGACGTCGATTTCGAAAGGCTTTTTTATCAATTTTTGTTTGATATATTTGATTCCTCTCCTATATCCATACTCATATTCTTGAAAGAAAAACTTGCTTATAGTTCGTATGATTTAGTGAAACTCGACGTGTTATTGAATGTTTTGAATAAAAAAAAAAAATTTTTTCTTATACTTTATATAGAAAATCTATAAATTTTCATTGCCATAATGATTTACAAAACAAACAGAAAGTATTTAAAAAAAGTTAAGTCTAAAAACTTTAAATAATAATTGAAAAGAACGAATGCAATACCTCTCTACTTAAAAGGTCAATAGTCCTTAAAACCCACGTATAGAATCATCTACTCAAAATTCCACTTCATAATAAAACAGATTTCCGACTGTTTTATCGCAACACAAAGCAGCTCATGTACCTTTTCAACAAAAGAGCACAAAACGACGCGTTACATCTCATGATACGCCGAAAGACTGCGGCGCAGCAGCGCAGAAAAAAGCGGAATGAAGTTTTATTTGAATTACGCCCGTACTAGCATATTTTAGCATATAAGCGCGAAGGAGGACGAGTCACGAGATAGAGAGAGAGAGAGAGAGAGAGAGGACCGGATGACATGCATCTGATCCAGTCGGCAGCGACATTACAGCCGAAAAGTTAAAAGGGGAAAAAGGAGGGTCGTCGGGCACGCGTAATACCCCGAGAGGAAAACTCGCGCTCGTGGCAGTAACATAGGGCGAAACCGCAGACGCGCGCTTCCTCGACATGTTAATACTAGGATTTCTCCATCTCTCTCATTCTCTGCTAGTCCCATATATACATGTATAGATGGTACACGGTTGGAAAAGGTCCGTCGAGTATGCGCGTATGTAGAGGCGTGCAACACGTGTGCCGGGCGGAATACATTTTCGCGGAATAAGTCGTCCCCCAGGAGAGATTCGGCCGACTTTTTACCGGACTTCTGCGGCCGCGCGCTGCATCTGAAATGTATAGAAGCCAGTTCGCTGTCTGCGTCTACGTCCGTGTGTATATGCCTGTATCCTAAGTCATCGAGAAAGAGCGAAAGAGAGCAAATATATATAGCGTCTGCTAAGAATTTTCTAAGCGATCGATACCGTATAATCTGCGAACAGCGAGTGTGCCTGTGTGTGATAACACTATGTGCGGGAGAATACAGCTGTGAGATGCATGTAAATCTGCCTCTATAAAAGGTCGTTGTCTAATTACGAGGAAGGTGGTGCAATGATGTTTTGACAATTGCGGAGCTAAACGTTGATGTTTATTGAAAAATAAATAATAATAAAAAGCAAGCGGTTATGTGCATGTAGAATTTACCGTTGGTATTATGAAGAATATTTAAAAATGCTGTAAAAGCTATTTTTGTATTTTCATAGATTCTTTTAGAAATTATGTTTAAGTCAAAATCGCCTACTTTGCCGGCATTGATTAAGTTTTTTAAGCTTCTTTCTTTAGTAAATGAGTTGATTTACTTGAAATCTTAGGAAATTATAGTATTTGTAGTATAAATATATAATTGCATTCACATATATAAATAATTATATTTATAAATAGATAATTGCATGAACATATGTAAGTAGAAATATTTATAAAAGTAAAGTAGCGAAATTATAGTTTCAAAAAATAAAAAATAAACATAAAAAGAACATTGCAAAGATATTGGTATAATTTTGCCGAGTTAAATTAAGGGGGTAGTATATCTTTGGAATTTCAAAAAATCGATTATTTTTTTTTTTCATTTTTACTTAGTTGAAGCCTTAGAATTAATGTAGAAACCTTCTTTTCCAACAAAAGGTATCATAAGT
>UELU01097151.1:11427-46407 GCA_900490025.1 Megastigmus dorsalis
CAAATATATATAGCGTCTGCTAAGAATTTTCTAAGCGATCGATACCGTATAATCTGCGAACAGCGAGTGTGCCTGTGTGTGATAACACTATGTGCGGGAGAATACAGCTGTGAGATGCATGTAAATCTGCCTCTATAAGCGGTCGTTGCGTAATTACTGGAAGGTGGTGCAATGATGTTTTGACAATTGGTATAATTTTGCCGAGTTAAATTAAGGGGATAGTATATCTTTGGAATTTCAAAAAATCGATTATTTTTTTTTTTTTTTTTCATTTTTACTTAGTTGAAGCCTTAGAATTAATGTAGAAACCTTCTTTTCCAACAAAAGGTATCATAAGTAGCCGAAAAACGAGGTTTCAGAGCTCTCGGAACACATGGAACGCTGTGCATTTTTCTGCATCTCAAACTTTAAACGCGTTTTTCTCGAAACACTGTTTTTTCAACTGGTTACATGATTCCGGCAACTACTCGACCGATTTGCTTCAACTTTTTTTAAAAATGTTGATAAAACACCTGGCTATGGTATGAACCACGGACATATATGTCAATTGTTTATTAACAATATTATAGCAATATTTATGTTGAAAAACAGGGTGAAAATTGAAAAAAAAAATTCACTGATTGTTTATTTATTGATAAATTTTCACAATTCTGGTTCATACGATAACCATTCATGCCCTCTTTAAGAATCAATTCGAATTTACTGTTTCAGATGATCCAAACTTGAGAAATCATGTACACCAAAAAAAAGAGGTTGTCATTCGACCAGCCATAAATCAGCGGGGTGTCATCAAAATTTTTCAAAAAAATTTTTCATAAACTTAAAACACTACTACATAATATGTATAAAGATTGACATTGTAAAATAAAAATTTATGAAAAAAAAAATGGTGAAAAATAGGCCTCAAAGGTATACTACCCCCTTAAGTATTAAAAAAAAATAATCAACAAGACTTAGTAACGTATAGAATTTATTGTATTACATTTATTTATTAATTTATTCATTACATTTTTTACATGTTTAATGCCATTAGGAGGGTGAGTATGTTAGAGAGAACTATTTCATTCGTAATACTATTTCTATACCATGAGCACATGCAGCTGAGTACCTGTATGAAGTCCTCAAAACCGTCCTTTGAAATTATCTGGTTATCTGTAGCTTTTTTTATTTTGTATTTGTCTGTAGGACCTGACCAGGTGCTACCTTTGGCATTAATATATATATACACATTTATAACACATGCACAAATTATTTTATATATTTTAATTTTTTTTGTACAGGTTGTAAACTCCATAGGTGATAATTTAGTACTGCCATACCTACTAACATGTTATAGAAAATTATAAGCATATACATATTAATCATAATAATTAAATAAATATTTTTTACCTGTGATTTGTGTAGAACTGACTATCCGTGTTCGAAATCCAGCTGTCGAATGTTAGCAGCTCAAGGAAGACGATTCTGATTTGCGGCTAATACATCCCTTCTCCCGTTTACCCCGCTGCTACAGTGGCTATCAAATTTTCCATCAGTGTCTCTCGCCACGCTCCCCCTTCCTGTACTGCGCGCGCGCATTTTCCTCTCCCGCGACCCGCACAAAAATGTATACAATTATATACATACCTTTTCCAATATATTAGCGATGTATTGGCAATATATTACCTATGCCTTCTCCAATATGTTGGAGATACAAACCTTTTTTGCGCGGCAGAAGACATCAAATACCTAACATTTTAACTGAATTCACCAGATGACGTGATTCTAACATCTTAATTATTCATCACGCATGTATCATGGCTGTAGGATTAATTTTGGCAAATAAAAATTTACTAACTAACTAATTAATGTTTCAGACAAAAAATATTACCTTTTCGTAGTTTACAGAAATTTGTTTCGTTGTCGGACCTTAAGTTATAATCGTTATATATATATATAATCATCAATCGGTTAAAGTTGGTTTTAAAAACCTAATAAAACCCACTGGAGTTTCGGTTATACTAACTTAATAGGTCTTTTCGAAACTGAAATTTATTACAATTAACTCGAACTAACGAAAATAGGATGAAATACGAAAATTGTTTTTTAGTTATTTGTTCGCATTCAATGATTTATAGATACAAATATGAGAGAATTAATTTAAATTTAAGTAAAATTCACAATTCATTACTAATTGAATAAAAAAAAGATAGATGAAATAAGTAAAAATAGGTTTTATTTCTGCTAATTAATCGATAATAATTAGCATGCCGATCAGTTGCATAGCATATATTAACGTTTCTGTATCAGCCATCTAAATATAATTTTAAAAATATTTATTAAGTTCATGAGCATGATATTCTCGAATGAAAAGTACTTCAACCATCATATTCTTTCCAAAACTAACATTCCGGAAAATAAATTTTCAGAAAAATCAATTGTAGCAAACTTTATAATGCATCTTCGAAAACTCGAATTCGAACAGAATTTTTGCGCGCTACGTCGCATCCGCACCGACGAAATCCAGTTAAAGGAAGTTTATTTAACATTACGATCGAATTAAACGTCACTTTTGCGACTGTCACTACATTTAGAAAAAAGGAGAGTGCAGCATAAATGTTTCTCTGCTGCGCGAAATTGAAAACGCATCGCAAGAGAGCGACTCGTCGGGCTCGACTGGGAAGAGCGAAAGTCTCGCGCATCGTAACGACTCGCTTTACACGGGCATCCAACATTCATATACAAATATTGTATGACTGCTCCCTCGCACCTTCAGAAACACTATTACATAAACGTCTTTCAGAGCCGCCACTGCAACTCCCCGAGGATCCAGACGAGCGCGAGAAAAGAGATAACAACAATATGCGCGTGGATATAGAAGAAGCGCTCGTGTTAGATTAAAAAGAGAGAAGGAAGGTAGAAAAAGAAGCCGTTATACTTTGTCGTGCATGCACTTGTATATAAACGGACGTCACGAGCCAAGAGAACATGCATGCATATCTCGCAGCTCACCCTCTTTCTCATTTCTATATCATTTCTAGCGATGCTGCGATAAAAAGCTCTTTGTGAGCCCGCGTTTTTTTCTTTCCCACCCACACGTGCAGCACACATTCCTTTTGCGATCGCGCGCTCCGCTATTTTTTTGTGCCGCCGCGCCACATCGCTGTTATTCATTCGTGCGATTTCGTGGCCGGAACGCGGCCCATGTACACACGTTCAGCCGCAAATGCGCGGCTGCCATGCGGGGGAATTCGAAAGAACGGAGTTCGCGCGCCTTTTGCAGATTTTCTGAAGATTTAATGCTTTACTCTTTGGCTTTGTGTGTTTTGCTTGTTTTGCCGCAAGTTGGTGTGGATGTCGTTTCTTTTAGAGCGTCTACTTGCGCTGGTTTCGTTTCAGGGGGATGGTTCCATTCGAATGCCAACTTTATTATTCGATAACCTCAATTTTTTATTTTCTATAGATTTTTGCGTGAATTGAGTTTATTTATAGAAAAACAGATAGCGCGATGTCGCTATATAAATATAATTATGTTAGAATCGTGAGAGCGCTGATGATTTGCAATGTATGAGATGAGAAAAATCCGTGGGTTTTCCGCTTAACTTTTATCTTTTGATATGCTCTAAAAAAGTCTTAGCGCTGCTTTTTATATTCACCGGGTAAATTATATTTCTATTTTACAGAATAAATATATGCTTCGACATATAGGGCATATGCTATGTTACCAGAGATAAACATCTAGTTTACGTAATTAGATTTTCGCCGAAAATAACTCTTTAAAAGCCTTTATACAATTTTATAATATGCAATGCACTAACTGAAACCCCCCATTTCTGATAAATGTACTTTTCATTTAATAATTAATTTAACGAGGTCACGATAAAATGAAGTCCTTAGAGTAAATTTTCAAATATATAAATTTCATCGTTTTTAAAAAAAAGTTACAAAATTAATTAAAAATAATTGCCTAACAAAATATTTGTCAGTTTCTACTTCTATACAGAAAGAAGTGGTTTAGTAAAGTTTTCAGTTACTAGGTTATTATTTAACAAGAATTAGATTATGTTAACAATTTTCTTATATTTCTCACTAAATTTTGCAAGAATGTATGGTAATTGTAGGCTTGCGCTTAGTGTTGGGTTTCACAACACGATGATAATTAGAAATTATTTTAATGTAAATATTAAATTATATTAATGTAAATGATTATATTCGGGTTATAATCTAAATAATCAGTTTATAATGTATTAATCAAATTAGTGAAGTAAGATCACATTTTCTGTATCTATACCAAGACAGCGTTTGGTATAAGTTTTGATATGAGATTTTGTTTGTGCGATTTTATTTGTGCAAGTACAATGGCAAAACTCGTTCCTGCAGAGTAATTTCCAGAATATTTGTTCTGCAATGCTGTAGTACTATCGAAACGCTCATAAAAACAGTCTAGAAATGTTAAAAATATTCGAAAATATTTTACGTCTTTTTTACGGCCACGTATATAATATCTCGACGAATCAATACGACTTATCAAGCTTTCAACAAACATTCTACAAAAAAAGACGCTACGCAATTAATATCTTCCTGATAATCATTTCCGCACATACTTCAACGCCTTCCCCCCACATTTAAGAGCACATAGCTTCACATTTTATCTGCTTTTTCCGCGGCATAAATCCGCATATCTTGTCGCGAACGTGCAGACTTTTTCAATAAAAAAAAATTAGTAGCGTTCTATTTACAACGCAATACCCTTATACTCCCTCCTCAAGGAAAAAAAAACGAGCTCCACGCCATTTCCAGTATTCGCTGTGCATACTTAGCAAGAATAAATATAAAAAAAACGTAGCGAGGAAAAACAGAAGCCCAGAAAAACTTGTTTCCTTACTCTCTCATTCTCCTTCTCTCTTTCTCTTTTATTCTCTTCCACGGCATTTTTGCCCCTTGTTTTCTTTACGCGCATAATAAGAGGCGGAAAATAACGATCAGAATACTTTCTCCCGTCCTAAAGTCTAGAGATTTGCGTCGTCTCAGACTTCTTTCCGAGAGGAAAAGGTAATTTACTGCCGCGTCGTTCCTCCGCACTTTCTCTCTCGCTTAGGGCTGTAAAAAATAATGCAAGCTGCGTGTTGAGCGAAGGGCCAAAAGAGTAAGAGAGACAGTGAGAGAGGGAGAGAGAGATAGGTGGGAGTAGTTATGAGAGAGAAAAGGCAAAGGACGAAGGGGATGCACTTAGCTAAATGGGCCGGACTTTTTACAGGCTATCGGTTAAATGCAGCATGCAAAGCGTGTTATGATTTTTCTTATATGCAGAGCCTGTAAATCATCTCACGGGGACCGGGTAAGCTGCTGCCGCTGCACCGCCAAACTTCATTGTTATGATTTTTGCTGGGATCCTTTTTTGCCCGCGCCGAGTAGCGCGGCATGAATATTAATCGCTTGTTTCTCTTATTTAAGATACCTGCGATTGGAGCAGCGTGCGACTCTTAACAAATTTTAGACCTTTTTCTTCTTGTGAAATTGAAATTGCAAATTGGCTTTTAGCCTGGATTCTGGAATTTTTGGTCGAGTTGCTGCTGTATAATTTGAGAGCTTAAAAATTTAAACTCACCACCGTATAGATGTCCTTTGATTGAATATTTTTCTTATATTGTTCTTTACATGCTTCGTTTATTATTCATATAAATATAATATAACTTGATTTCAATCTATAGATGTACAAAGTATGCTAGTAGAATAGTACCGAGTACAGTCAGACAAAGTATGCGTATTAATATTACCCATATGTATGATAATTACTCTAAACGTGTAATATTAATGGGGACTGGTGTAGGGATCTTTCTTTCAGATATATTGTTTTAATTTTATATCAGCCCCTTGACTAATAACAAAAGTTTAGTATCTGTAATTAATATACAAGTACCTTTTATGTATTACTTTCAAATTTATTTACTATTCCGAATATATTTGTAACGCTCACACGTGTTGTTAAAAAACAAAATATTAGATTCTACGTTAAGGATACATACACAAGCACACACTGCATTATTGGAAAAAAAAACTTTTTTTTGCCGATACAATGGCTCCTCTACGAGGAAGCAAGAGATTCTATACAATTAGATAGAATAGCTTGAACTTAATTAGCATATCTCTCACTCTCGGTAATTTTTACAAATTAAATTAAAAGTGGAATGAAGTCTCTCAATGAAATAAAACGTAAGGTCTCCACCTTTCTCTCCCACTCTCTCACATACTCTCTCCCCTCTCACTCCACTAGGCAGCTTGTAAAAGCAGAAGATTTTCTAAACCATGAAATTGTACCTGCAGCAGCGTTGCGCGCGCGTGCGCCTTACGGTGAGAGAGACACGTGTTCGCATAAACGGAGGTGGAGAGCAGCGGCAGCGGCGAGGAAACGCGCGCGAGCGAAAATACGAGCGGTCCTCGCCCGAGCAAAATAGAGATTTGTATGCAATGATAAAATTAAGGGGAGTGGGAGCTGTAGTAGGAAATTGAAATTTACCGACGACACTTCGCCGCTGTAATTTGCAAATGCGCTTCGGTCTGGCCGCTCTAGGGGGGGTTGGATGGGAAGTGCGCGAGCGAGCGCGTTGTTGAGGTGCCTTAATTATGAAAAAAATGAGATTTCACAAATCAAGCCGGGAGCCCGGTCTGGCCGCACTGCAAGAGGTAATTTCTCTAATGTCGTGTATGCGATTACCATTTTTACATTGCGCCGAATTTCCAGCTCGCTTCTGCCACTCTACCGCTCTCTCTCTCTCTCTCTCTCTCTCTCTCTCTCTCTATCTCTCTTCCTTTCTTCTTTCTTTCTTTTTTTTAGGGGGCCTGCACTTGCTAAGCAAACCTCCATTCAAATTAGTCTGATCAAATAGGGAATTTTCCACTTGCAACTTTGCCACGGCATGCATGATTTTATTAACGTTGGCCAATTTTTTTTTTCACGTACACTTTCTGGCTCTGAAAAGCTTATAAATCAAATTTCAAGTTAATACTTGCTCTCACGTTCGGAAATGTGATTGTGGGCAATTTCATTGATTAAAGTGGATAGATAAATTTTACACTACAAAAATTCGCTACAACTTTAGATAAAAAAAAAGAAGCTGAAGCATATAAGTACACGTTGAAAAATTGAATAGACAATATTCAATATAATGTATAACTGGATCGCGTGCTCGATGGAGAATTCCACAAAAACGTGTATGATCTAATTTCGATCTCGCTTATTCATAAATTGATTAAAATACTTTATTTCCCATCTTTTTATAGCATCGTACAAATGCTTACATCCGTAAATCATCGATTTATCAATTTTCACTTATAAAACAGGAAGCATTGCATCACTTCTCCGCTAGCATCTCGCTTTATTAACAAAAAACCTCCCCCTTAAACACCCCCACCACCAAGGCGTATAAATTTATGACGAAGGAACAAAAAAAGTTGAAAAGCAGCAGCCAATGAAGCAAAAGGGGATAGAAGGGGAGAGAGAGAGAGAGAGGAAGAGAAGCAGGTGGGGTTATCCACGGCGAGCGTCGGCGGTTTTAGGACTGTGCACGCAGAGTGCGCCATTCCGCGCAGACACGAGCGACCAATCCTTTCAGTCCGGGGACTCTGAATCCGTAATTCATCCTCATCGAGGAAGGGGATGTACGGGGCAAAGAGAAAGAGAGAGAGAGAGAGAGAGAGAAGGGAAGCGCGCGACATTTGTTAGCGGGAGAGAGGCGCGCACCTGCACGTGGCGCCGGGGTGCCTTTAACTCATGCAACCGCAGATGCAGCTGTCGCCTATCCTTCCCGGACCGGAGAGAGGAGTCGGCCTCAGCAAGAAGCGAATAGTTTCAAGACCGAAAGTGTACGAGAGCCCGAGAGAGAGAGAGAGAGAGAGAGAGAGAGAGATAGGAGACAGACGAGGGATTGTATGTGCATGGTTTATTTATGCTGTGTGTATATGACTGTGGCGCCACCAGACGTTTTATGGAAATGTTTGCATTGCAAATGCGGAGAGAAGAGAGAGAGAGAGCTAGGCGTTGATAGCACCCCCAACTCCCCGCGCCTCCTCCGCCTTCTCTATATACTGATTTTGCGCTATTGACACGGGCTTTGCGGCTCTGCTCTGCCGCGCTCTTTGTGAATTACTTTTTCATATTCAAGGATCGCGAGTCCGGAGATGTGCGCCGAGATAAATTAAATGTTTTAAACATTGCTTGAAATCACGCGTGTATAAAATGTACAGTTTACCATTTGTGGCCTGTGGAATCGTTGTTACGAAGGCGTGTGTGCATGTGTGCGTGTTAATTTTGTAAAAATTAATAAATTTTATACGACTGGAAAATGCGCGGGAATAACTTGCAGAAAAAATCTGTAATTTGTTTTGAATATCTGCGCAAATTAAAATGTAAAAGACGAGAAATTTTTTAATTTCAAAATAATTATGCTTTGAAAAAGGGAATTTAATTTTCTCGTGCGCCTTTCAAATATTTTGTATTTTAATTTTACGGTATAGAGAAAAGCAAGTGGCGTGTAATCGGTTTTTATTCAATTAATAAGTTTAAGTTATAATTAAAGCGTTATTCTATTATAGAAGGGATTCCATAAAACTCAACTGCAGTAACTGGAAATAACTGATATTTACAGTCTGCTACAGACACAGTACAAACAGAGTCTAAAAATAACAAAGGTAAAGAACTGACAGAAGGGAAAGATACGCAGTCGTGTCTAAACCAAGTCGCTGTTTTTCCTTTTGATTAAACGGATTACCCGAGATGTTGTAAGTCCGGACCCTCGCCAGTTCCCCTTTCTCTCATCTACTTTTGCTTCCCCCTGTAGAATAAGAGAGAGAGAGAGCAACAGCAGAATACCGGAGCCCAAGATTAGGGTAGCGGGCAAGGAACGCCCTGACAACGGTGCGCAGTTTAACCCACTTGTCCGTCTTGGAGTAGCGAGGAACTGAGCCGCGGCGGCGGCTACCGAGTACCGAAAACAAAAAGTCACGCGATTACATCGACCACTTCCTATTGGTTTTGCGGGGAGGAGAAGATGCGAGGATCTAAGTAGTCCTTCAGCCAAGGGCTTGGATTTCGGAGGGACCGGACTTTTTTAAGAGTTTTCCAATGAACGGTTTGAATGAAAAGTTTTGGGCAGCTACTGGGAATTTCATTGCTCAAGTTTTAGCGGTTTGATATTATTACCGGGACTTGGAAATATGGGGCTCGTGTGTGAATATGACAATTGCGGGTATATGGGATCTTGGGAAATGTAACGGCGGTTGAATATGTAACGTTATATTAGATTTTATTACATTTGTGGTAGAATGATCAATTTAGAGATCGATGAAACATTTGCGGAAGTATAAGAAACGGCTGAAAGATTCAAATTAATTGAAGGCACTAATAGGTACTATCAAATCTAAAAGTCCTTTTTAGTGTTGAAAAGTAAAATCTTGTAATATATATATATATATATATATATATACGGGAAACGCATCGATATCCGAACGCTTAATATGGAAAATGTAATTAATTGTTAAGGGCAATACACTATAAAGAGCTATTAATTTTGTTCCGGGTAAAGGGTCGAGTACGGATACTGGGACGTTTCCCTGGATGTGCCTGTGTTTTCTTTTAATGTCATTTAGTCTTCTCCCGTAGGAATGTTAATGTACTTACTGTAAGTTTTTGAGAAGAATTTGTTTAATAAATTGTATTTTGTTGAAAATCATCAAATAGATAAACTAAGGTTCTTTTTATAATTTAAATTAATTTCGGCATGACAAATATGTATTCATTTATGTGAATTTTATTTCAAATTTACTGAAAGTGTTTCTGTCTAATAATTATTAAATAGTAATTAAAATTATTATACTTCACAATTAATTAAAAATAAAATGATATATTAGTCAGTTGGTTTAATTATAAGCGTAATAATAGAAAAGCAGGTTAATTTCTTATAATTTTATCAACATTATTTTATTTATTGGTCCTAGAAAGCACAATAGCTAGTCATTCCAAAGTTTTAATATACGATAAACAATAAAACGAGGGAAACGCGGGAAATCTGGTAAATTCCAAGAAAAACGTTAATAACCTGCCCTTTGTTTCAGCGAACTTAAAAATGCAAAGTAACGCCCTATAAAAAAGGTGCGCGAGCCAAAAGATTATAATGAAAAGCTCGTGCGCGCGCAGATCCTATTCCGTGCTTATTTAAATTACTTGACACACTTTTTTATCTCGCATTCTCTCCACAAACTGCACCAGAGTAGAAGAGAACGCAGCTATTGCGCATCTATATGGACGCTTCCGCGACAGAAATGTTTCTCAATCAGCAAAATTAGCGCAGTCGAATTCTTTTTTGAATAATCATGAATACAATTTTTAAATCAGTTTTCAGATTAACAGAAATATAAATTATTTGGTTAAGTATATCTAATTCTTGCTAACATTGTTTTATAAAAAATATTATAGAATCGAGGCTAGTTAAAAAAGCTTTAGCAAATTTTTAAACTCAAAATCCTAATATAGTACATAATCCAACTAAAAATAATATTTTATTTTTCTAAATTTATTTTAAAGATGCACTATAACTTCTAATAAAATAGTTCATAACACATTCAAGATTAAGAAAGGATTTCATTAAGTAACATTTGATGTTACGTACATTAATGTAAAATAATTTTGAACTTTGAAATATTAACTTTGAAGTATATATCGATATCGAACTTGCGCAACTTTCAAATAACTAAACTCTACACAATTTTCCCTTTGGCCCAGTTTACCTCTTCGTTATATAAAGTGATACAAAGATATCGGTTTACTTACTCAATACTCAGACGATGAATAGCGAGTTCATTCTCTCGAAATACAATTGGTATCATTCATTCATCATGGAAAGTTTGTACGTCCACAATCTAGTGGAGCCGTGCGAATCTTAATTGCGCAAGATCTCTTCTAAGAACCAATGCTATTAATTTCCAGAAGCTCAACGGAAAGACCGAAAGTTTCTCAAAGAAATTAAGTAACCTGATTCTCATACCGAATTAACTCGAAGTGGAACTCCCTATATTCTTGCACAGCAAGCCCATATTTATAATTATTTCCTTGCGTGAGAAGAGGCTCGCTGTAGCAGCAGCAACGCGCAACGATGTAAAAGATAGCGGCAGTGCTCCTATAACAAAAATTAGCCCGCGACGTCTACAACGGACTTTTCTTTTGCACCCGTTAATCCGACTTCGGGTGTATACACAAGAAAGAAAGGAAAAACACAAAAAGGAAGCTCGTCTGCTTAGCACCGGACATAATAGAAACGGAAATAGGATATCTTGCGCCAGAGAGAAAAAGAGAGAAAGAGAGAAAGTCGGAAGAAGCAAAAATGGCCCGGCTAAAGGTCTTATATACTTTTCACTTTTCAGATGCGGAGACTGGAGAAAAAGAGCATAACGGGGGATTCTTCCCTTTACTCCGAGCGTATATATACCTCGAGACGATACAAAGCACGCGCGCCCGACGATAATGACCAAAGGGGAAAAGCAAAGGCTGCACGTGGATATAGAGAGACAGAGAAATTGCGAGAGATGAAAGAGGGAAGCAAGTAAAAATTAGTGTCTTTACGGTTGCATGTGCTATTTAGTTTTCGGTGTCTAATTTTTTTTGCATGCCGACCCCTAATAAAAGGTGACCTCTTTCATATTAGGTATGGAGAAAAATATTTTTGAAGAAGTGAACGTACGTTGAGAATAGTAGTAACAGGCAAAAGGGGTTAGCCTGTGTAACTAGATTTTATTTCTGTAAATTAAGTTTCAATGGCATTTCAGTATTCCATTTATTTTATTTGTAAAAGTTTAATTGTGAAATGTTTCTCATAGTTGAAAAAATTCAGAGCATACTTTTCAAATTTGTAAAATTTTTTTTTTAAAAGGGACCAATGTTAAATGTAACTTATTTATATGCTAATGTAATTCGATTAATTTTACGAATTCCTCGTATAAAATTATTATATAACCAGTCGCTTTACTTATACATTTTCTGCTATAAGAGTATAATAAAAAAATTACTCAAGTGTGTTTTTGTGCTTCAAGCTGACCCTGCACAGTTCATTTAAACAAAGTGGTGTTAGCTTTCTAGATCTAATTTAACAAGAATTAAATTCTTTATAAAAAATAGTACGAGAGATAATAATTTATGTAAGTTTTTTTCTACATCTAATAAGAAAGTAAGAGATAATAATTTATATAAATTTCTATCTGATGAGTCCAAGTAATACTTAGGATACGTTCATAAAATATTAACCAGAATAAGATAAGGCTTATTTTCTTTTTTAACAGTTTTATTAAGCAAGAAGCACGAATCCGCCACAAACAATTATACACCGTGGTCTAATCAATCGTTTAGCTTCGCTCATTTGCATATTGTCACCCTAAACCATCTAGATCGTCCACAACGAACAATTGCTGTCCTAGCCGCTCTTCCTTAACATTGTCCCCTATAGTTCCAACCGACACACAAATCAATGATTCCGGTTTCGAATAATAGCAAGACCAAAAGCTACTATCCCTTTTGAAAATCGTCTCGCCCAAGTATCCCTCAGACTAAGGGAACGAATCGGTTATGTATTCAACATTACGTACACTCCCGCACTCCTAAAGACACAATTCACTGTCAGTTCCGGCTGAATCCGTTCGAAGCTCCGAAACTTTCGGTCCTCACGCATTGCGTGTTTCGAAGGGTTATACGTAAGTCCGCATATCGAGCGAATCCTTGTATCGCATGTATGCGTGAGCCGCAAGTAAATTAAAGGCTTGGGGTATATGTGTATATCTGCTCAGGCGCAGACTCGGGACTCGGCAACGAGCCGCGAATTTATGTTTTCAATATCTTCCGCGTGCGCCCTTTCGCTTCGCACTGCTGCCTCGCTCTTTCTCGCGCGCGGAGAATAGGGAGACAGTCGTCGGGGGTCTATTGCGCGAAAGTTTACACCCCAATTTTGCGGAAAATTTCATTCCGCTACGGCGCGGTTTGGAGAGACACACGCAAGCTGCGGAAGGAGGGACTATGCTCTCTCGACTTGATGACGAAGATAAATGTGAAATATGAGCGAGACGACCCGACTGCTGCTGCTGCTGCTGCTGCTGGTGCGTGCGTTTGCTTTCTGTTCTTGAGCAGATTATTCTTCTCTTTTTTTTTTATTTTCCTGGACCGTATTAATATAACGGCGGGGAGGTTAAGGGAGGGTGGAGGCGAGATTAAAATTTTTATGCATTTAGCGAGAGATGCGAATAATTGAATCGCTGCTTGATGCGCTGTCTACGTGCGGCTAGTTAACATATGTTTTGTGGAAGTCATTCTTCCGTTGTCCTTTTTGTTTTATTTTGTGAGTGCTTTTCAGCAGACAAAAATTACAAAAATATTTCTCAATAAATTGCGTAACAAATGGATGGTTAAGAATTACTTAGTCGCGTCATTACTACAAAATTGATGTAAATCAATCGTGAAAGTAATACGAATGAAAAGAACTGTACTGAATCACATTGAGTTAATTAAATGAAATAATAAACAAATTCAACTACAAGACTACATCATAATATTGATGAAATTTCATTTCACGTCGTCATACCGTTCTTTAAACTCTCATTTTACTTTCATGTAGAACCACATTATTTTTCTTCCTTATAAAGGAAGCTTTGTAATCACGAAAAAATTTTACAATTTTTAAGGATTTTTACGTAAAAATAAGAAATTACAAAATGTTGTGTTATAAAATACAGGTCGATACGTGAGTGAGAAATAAATTTAAGCCTAGCTTATGTGACCTTTTTTCACCCGCTTCTATTGTGCGCAAACAATGGTAACACGACGACGTACACGATGGTAAAATCCCTTTATCGCACTAGTATCAAAATAAAAAAATTAAAATTTCTTGAATAATTATTGGGTTACATATATATAAGAACAATTAGTAAAGTTTAAGGAAGCTAAATGCCAATGAATTGGCAGCGGATTTTTCTTTCTTTTTACTCTATATATTTTATCATCGATCCTTCACAATACAAAATTTAGTGGAAAAAAGTGACGTTCACCATTTTGGAGCATAAATCTTTCACTCTCATATTGCACGATGCTATATTAAATGATGAAATAGCCTCGCAAGTCACGCACTCATCGGATGAAAATGTAAGCAAACCTGTACTTAGCGCAATCTTATAAATAAACCAAAATCACCGCACCAGTGTACTTACAAGAAATAATTAAACTTCGCTCGTGCATTATTCGTTCGCGCGTCACGCGTGCTCGGAGCAATATTTGCGAACCGCACGGCTGCCGAGTTTTACTTATAAGCTCCGTCAGGTAACACGTGCGCAAATCTCGTTTCAACGTCACACGGTCGCACGGATTTGCGCGGCAGTCTATCAAAAATAGATTTCTCTTTCTCTCTCTCTCTCTTTCTCTCGTTCCCCCCCACGGCTACATACAACATTAAGAAAGATCCACACTAAATCCAGAAGCGCGATTATCAAGGATGTACATCGCGGCTCTTTTCCGCCCCGCTGAGCATCGCACGGGAGTTCGTTAAAGTCCGTAGAGCGGAGAGGCAAGGAGTCTTGCCGCGATAATGAGAAAGAGAAGAAGTGGAGGAGGAGCAAGTTTCTCGCGCGCGCCTCGACGTGCCTCGACGATAAAATATTCAAAGCTCACCCGGATTTACCGCTAAATCCACACGCTCCTTCGGTGGGCGGAGTGTTTGCGCGCCGATCGCTAAAAATTCTCGGCTGCGCGCTTATACCCCCGTGACATTGAATTTAAATTAACTGTTGCTTTCTTTGGAGCGAGAGGCTCGAAAGCGTGTGTGGCTGGAAATAGAAGCGAACTTTTAACATGAACTGCTTCTATCTGTGAATTGTCGTTGAATTAGTGATAAAGGCAATACGCAGGTTCTGTAAGTCAATACTGAATGTATAATTAAAATACTTATTTGTAGTTGTCCAAATGGAGAATCTTAATAAAATTGATACATCAATTGAAAAAATTAACAATTCTTTTCTATTGTAATATCTTTAAACTACCTATAAATCCTTAGGTTTTAGAAGCTACTTTATAACATTAATTTCGTTTGACTGCTTAAGACAAAATAAATTTAATCTATAAGAATATTAATACAGATTTTAATACTAAACATTTAATTTTTCATTTTTTTTTATATACTTTAAACGAGTTCAACATACTCTTTTTTCGATTATTATTTCAAAATTTTGTAAGTAACTTTTTATTCTTTTTTGGTACAGGAACGTTTATGGAATATGGCCTTATTAAACTATACCTGTATCCTTATGAGTCATTCCTAAATTAATAGAGAGAATCACTGTTAATATTCAACGACAAAACAAAGCCATTCTCACACATCAGTATTAGCAGTACGTATAAAAGGAATATCTGGAGTTTTAAATTTTGCGCTTTGCTCGGCGCATTCCTCTATTCAAGCCAGTAGAGAAGCGCGCTATTCAACTCAAAGCAAGGCCTGGGCCGTCTCGCTTGGAAAAATATGACCCTGCAGTTACATCGAGGCGTTGCCGCGCAGCACGAGGAAAAAAGGTGGTGACCGAAAAAAGGAGGGGAACAACGACGGGGACGTAAAAGAAAGGAAAGAGCGCGGAGGACATGCATCTGCACGACGAGCACGAATCGTAAAGGCCGCGCTTGCGTTCACTGTACGCACACGCGCGCGCGCGCGAGCACACACAGACACATGCACACACATACACAAGCGTGCCTCTGAGCTCGTGGAATTTATTTAATTTGAAAAATACATATTTTATTCGGCTGACGTGACTCGCAATCTCCCGCGAAAAGTAACTCGCAGAACCGCAGCCGCGCGTTGAGTGCTTGATTATCGAGAGCGGCGCATAGCCAAGTGCGTTTTGCGCGCGCCATTTTCGTATAGCAGCGATTCGGTAAACTTCTTTTCCCGCGCTGTGTGTATTTTATCAAGCCTGTTTAGTTTAGAAATTGCGCGCGAGCTGAAAGGGCCTGAGAATATTTTATACGCTGATGTGAAAATTGAAAGAAATTTTGGAGAAATATTTGGCTTTGCCTCTGGTATATGTAAAAGAAAATATATGGCGGTAATATTTTTATCCAATTTCTTTTTCTATTGGCCGATGCACGCTTCTGTACCTTATTGATCTTGCCGCGGCTTATCGAACACTCCTTATATAATCTTCTTTGAATTAGTTGAAATGAGAAATGAGAAACAACTTTTCCGGACAACAAATTGAACCGCTCTTAATTAATCTTGAAAAAATTTAAACGTTTCATTTTATAATACCGTGAAATAAGAAAAACGAAGAAAGAAATTCAGACGTTTATACTGCCTATAATAAAGTTATAGGAATCGAGCCTGAACTAAGTAGCAAAAAAAATCCACGAAGGCGGGAAAGAAAATAAGAAGTGGGCCTAAAATTTTAATGAAGTCGAATCGGATTCGTCGATCACGAATTGCCCCAATAAAATGAATTTCGTCTGTTGAATAATTCCGAGACGTCGTGGTCCCTCTGCCCTCCCACGCGACGGCAGCGTACGTTTTCTCATAAATCATTACTGCGCCTACGACGCGTGTCCCGTGAATTTCGAGCTCAGCGCGTCCTTCCCGATTTCCCTCTGCGCGCTTACAAAATGGCACTCGAGAGGGTGTCGCCAATACTGCTCGAGAGTAAATTATCGCAGCTAATTTAAACGCGTTTAGATTATACGTTCACGAAGCTGAATAACTTAGCCTGCGGTTTGATGGTAATTAAAAGTTTTGTGTTTAATGGTTGTGCGTTCGAAGTGGGAGATAGGATTGTTTTCCATGGAACGGAATTGTTTGTGCGAATGAATTTTGTGATTAATACTCTTGTTGAAGTTAAAGATTTTGTTGCAACTTGGTATATTTTAATATTTTAAAAAGAATTAACAATAATAATTATAAGACTACTATATTTGGATGCTGTAAAATTTTTAATTTTGTTGTTATAAGATAGAATTGCATATGTCATGTTATTAATGAATTCAACAGGTAACTATTTATTTCATTGTTTGTGAAAATTAGGGTATTAAGAATATGTTTTGCTCTCACTTTGATGAGGTCGACTAAACCAAACATTAAGTATTTTACAGTGCATAAATTTATTGCAATAAAATAAGTGGCCAGAAGAAGACAAATGGAAAAAAAATCTCAAAGTCTTACCATTGCCACTAGACTAGTTTTACTCACCGGACCCTGAATAGTTATAAGTAAATAACTACTTAAAATTATATTATTCCTAAATACATAACCACTTCGTCTACAAATTATTTATCACCTAGCAAAGGTGCAAGTGAATATTACAATGAAACATCCCTTCTGTATGAATGAATCAAAAATCCCTTCTGTAAAAATTTGCCCATTTCGAAACAGAAACTTTGTCAGATGACAGATAATTCATATACAAAGTGCACCTGTATTCTGGATATGTATCGTACTGAATACTTTTCGATCGGTCAAATGTGAGACAGAAATTTTAAAATTTAATCGGTCGAAACCACAGTTAAATGACTTTTGGATGAAAAAGGAATTACAATTTTTCTGAGAGTCTAATAAAATCTTTAGTATACAAAAAACAGCTTGTGTTCATAAACCAATTTCAAATTTAATTTCGACACTTTTCAACTAAGAAGAGGATAAAAAATCTACAAAAAATAGCTACAAAATTTTTCCATTATGTTGATCTCAATTACTAAAACTTAATAATAAAAATAGGATATTTTCGGAATAATGTTGATTGATTAAATTTTGTAAAATTTTGGTTAAAGTAAAAATATGTGTTTCATTTTAACATAGACAATAAAAATTAAATGTGACATGTATTATTACGATAATTCTACTTTTATATGTAAAAATATCGACGCAACATTTATTTTAAAGTGATTAATTTTACCCAAACCAAACAAGAAGAAAATATAGATATAGGAAAATGATTAAAAAAAAGTTCTCTGCAAATAAATAATAGTGAAAGATGCAGAAAATAGAGCATATAGTAAAAATAAGTTGAGCGAGAGGAAAAATAATGAAATAAAAATAATCAAAGCGAATACAGGGGGAGAGAGAGAGAGAGAGAGAGAAATGGAGAAAACTAAATCGACAATTCTTTCCGGTGGAAGGCTGCAAATTATATTTCCGTCTTCGAGCCATTTAGTCAGTCGCACACAGCCAAGCACACAGGAACGTGCGCAAAATTTTCTCGGCTAACGGAACGAGATAGGGGAGTGAGGAAGAGAGGATTATTCTCTTGTGCAATAAAATACCTGATCGACGTACCCTAAAATATGGCTCTCGTCGCACGATTTCCCGACCCACCAGAGATAATATCACGGCTGACCTGGCTTCCTCTTCTCACACTTTCTGCACTTTTTCCCCGTTTTCATTCTCAATTTTTTATACTTTTTTTTTTTACTTTTCAGTTGTTTTTTTTTTCGTCGGTTCAGAGTTCCGATATTGATTCGCTGCGATGAGCAGCGAAAGTTTTTGTATGAGTTTCGGTGGAGCTTTTTGATTTATACCGTATGAATGACAGGTCATTATTTATTTCTATAGTCTCGTTTATGATCATTGTAAAAATTATAATTTATTCAAAATTTACACTGTTATACTCTCTCAATTAAATATTGACCCTTTTTCGTCGAAAGTCAGGTTTAAAAAAAAATCGTTTAACATTAACATTATTTCTACAATATATAGGTAATAGAAAAATACATTTTCTAATTCTTATTCTACTATAGATCGGCATAAAATATAAATAGATTTAGTTCAATTCAAAGTAAATTAAACACTGTTTCCTTATTTCATTACCAAAAATAGTAAAAGTGTCAACAGGAAATAGCAGATCTAAGTCTTCTCTCACGCAGTCGAATGTTTAATTTAAAATTTGATTTTCTAGAAACGTTCGTGAAAATTTAAACGAACAGATCCATATTATCCAAATGTAATCACATTTTGCAGTCAACGTATCACCCGTGTACTTTCTGGGTTCATAGTTACAGCCTTCGCCCTTCTTCCAAATACGGCGCACGCGTTCCATTTTTTTTGGACTGTGTACAAGGTCCGCGCCGACGTTTATAAGCAACCCATGCACGCCTGCCAGTCTGGTTAGTCGGCAAATATTTGATGGTTCAACCGCGTGGTAAAGCTGGATTTCATAGTGTTTGCCCTTGCGATTTGTGTATAGCCCTAAGACTGTGTGATATAGGGTGAGGGAACTATATAGGGAGAGTGGCCAAGTGTATTGGAGGGTCAGCTGAACGAATTCTAAGTGTTACTTTACTTTCCTTTCATAACGATACACAGAATACGAGCTTCTTATCTCTAATTACACAAGCTTCGACTTTTGTTTGAATTATGACGAAAATATTATCTTTTAACGGTGATTTATTGCTGTACGAATTACCGATCGTGTATACTTATGAAATATACATAATATACATTTTAAAGAAATACGTTCAGCACTACCCATAAAAAGAATTAGCCCACGTGAAATTCTTGTAAGATTATAACTGATTTAATTAAATGAATGTAGATGCTGGATTACACTTTAAATAGATTTGCATATTCTTTTTGATAGTAAAAAAGTTAATTATGAACACAGTTAACCAGTTCTTTATATTTTAAATGTAATGTTGGAGACATTCTTTAATCATACCTTAGGTTCATAGAATCCAAAAAAAGGTATAACTATTTCGCTGCGTTTTCTTGCATAAATTATACATTAAAGTTATTACATAACTTATAAATTAGGTAATGTCAACGGTTTAAATAGCGACTTTGATGTCTTTCACCTCTTAAATCGGAATCAAGCTGCTCATAGGGATAGAATCTCCTATTTTTCACTCAATGATTGTCACAAATTTTTCCATTCACACGTATTTACCAACTTTTTCATTATTGTCTCCAGCTAACCACTAACAAAAGTAAGTCAAAGTGGGACACAGGCCCTAGCGAGGAATAATGTCAGCTTTTTGTGTCCGGCGAGTCCTGGCAAAAAGCCCAAAAAATTTGCTGACATATGCTGATGAAATTTTCTTGATCCCGCAGCGCATATCCAGTCAGACAAAAAGTACCTCAAACTTTTACGGGGGAACAGCACGAATAGTAGCCACGAATCGAACGGAAAACGCGCGCTACGAAAGAGACGCATTAAAAAAAAGCGTATTTTACAAGCAAATTCCCATCGGACGCGCAATATTAGAAACTTGGATAGATCCCATCAGTGCGTGCTTGTATCTGCGTGCGTGTGTGTAGTCTGTACTATGGGAGAAAACCAAATTATTCCCCCAGTAAAATTTTATGCGAGAGACGCAGAGAGAAAGAGAGAGAGCAATGAAAGGCAGAACTATCCACTGACTCTGACGATAACTAGAATATCGATTTTCTATATTCAATTACCGGTGGAAGGGGGTGGAAGATGGAAGGAGAAGCGATGCAATCGCCATGGGCATAGGGAATATGAATAAAGGAGAAAAATCGCCGGGAGCACATGTCTGTTATATCCCCACAGCGAGTGTGTCCGCGCGCGCATTATCGCGTGATAGAGAAATCAATTAACTCGCGGGTTTTTCGTGCAGGCAGTACGAGAAAACAGGATTGGTGGAGGGGGGCACCGCGGTGGAGCTTTGCACACGATCGGTAGACCAAATTGAGCTTTTCCCCTTTGCGATTATTATTCGCGTATGGATACAGACTGCAAATTATAACTGTAGTAGGGACTACATAATTTTGTTGCTTGTTAAGGAAACGCCTGCAGCTTTTAATATTAGAATGCTTTTAGTGAAAATAGATTTTGATAAAAAAAAAGATCATTGGCAGACACGATTTCTTCTTATTCACGTTGAGATAATAACGTTAACTAGATAACTCTGTATTCCGAGGAAAATTTACTTTGATGTATACCTGTTTTCCTTAATTTAATTGATATGGAATAGAACTGTTTGACACGATGGATTACATGCATAGAAATACAGACCTACATAAGTTATCAATTATTTTTTTCAATAAAATGAATAACGATATTTATTTAGTGGTCTAACATATCTACGATTTACTTTTTAATTTAAATAGCTTTTACGAATCTTAAAATCATTGTTGCAGCTTTTTTTATAATTATTTTTGTGAATTCTTTATTTAATTAATAAATATTTCAGAATCAGATAGAAAACCTTAAACTAATATCGCTTACAATACTTACAATTAATTACTTACAATATTTACTATTAACTATATTTAGATTCCAATTTTATTTAACTGATAGAAACTTTTACAAAGCACTTCAATTCTGTATCTTAGATCATTACTGTAAAGTTCTTCAATAATTCGTGATCGATAATCCCGATTTCTGAAAAGGTGCTAGATATTATTGCAGACCCTTTAGACTATCGTAAAAATAAGTTCAAACTTTTCGGACTAATTTTTTTAGAAATTATGTTATAAGAAAATTATATCGAAAATTTCTGGAAGATTTATTAATCTTTTAACTTATTTTTACGATAGTTGCACTGAAAATATAGCTTTATACGACTAGCTATATACTACTAGCTTTATAATACTCGTAGATCTACTTATACAGTGAGTGGTGAGATATGGTATGGGCTGTGCAAATAATTACTCTTCAATGCTTGCACCAACAAAAACTTCGAGTAGTTTCTTAAAGTACCTTATGAGCGGTTAAGTTCAGCACGAGGCTTTTAAAAAGTGTTAAATTTATAAGGATTTAAAAAGAAAGGCATGGATCGATAATTTCTGAAAAGCTATCGAGAACTTTAACTTTGAAAAAAAATAATAATATTACTAACCTAATTTCGAAGATTACTACAAAATTTTATGGAAACAATAGTAGATATATCGATCAGTTTAGCGGGGAAAACTTTATCTGGAAGTTTCGGATTCATAGTTTCGAAGCCCGTTCAGTTTCAGTAAGTACGAAATTGCACCTACTGTTTAGTCAAATACATAAACAACTCGTAATCTGTGATTTAACTTTATAGCGCATACTTTTAACCGAACGCAATACTTACCTACCTGCTTACAAATAAATGAAAGTACAAAAGCCTACTTATCTCCGAGAAAAGTTGAAACTTTCTTAGCGAACTGGCCCCGAGGCTCGAGGAAACAATAAACGCTCGCCGATAAAGATCCCTGCCACGCGCCCACACCAACACTTGCATCCTCTGCGCTCAAGACAAAAGCTTTATCCTCGGACACGCTCACGGCTCGCGTGCAGAATCTAATAAATGCAGAGACGCATCGTATATACCGTTCGGAGAGCTCGCTCCCGCGTTATATTCAGTCTGGGAATCCGGAGGTATACATCGGTGCGCTCGCGCAGAATGCGAATCGAAAGGGACAGGGACACGAGAGTGAAAACTTTCGGACGTCCGAGTGCTCCTCCCTTCCCTCTTCCCCTTTCTCTCTCAAGGGATGTTAGACTATACTGAGCGACGTCGATTCCCCAGGCCTGGAGCGTATACATATATATAGGCGAAAAAGGAAAGTCTCGGAGTGTTCTTATTGTTGCGGATATCTCGGGCCGATAAAGTAAATAGACAGGCGCTGGCCTGCGAAAATGTATACGGGAGGAAGAGCAGAGCTATAGGAATGCAAATAAATTCCGCGTTGCATCGCTGATACGTGTCGTTGTCCTGACAGACGCGTCTGACAACGTCCAACTGTTAAGGTTACTGCTGCTGCTGCTGCTTCTTCTTCTTCTTCTTCTTCTTCTTCTACTTCTTCTTCTTCTTCTTCCGAGGATGCGTTTAACTTTTTAAAGTTTAAACTTTCGTCGCTTGGGGATTTTCACTTTCGAGTAAGAAGCGTGCTGTTTCGAAATGCGCGACGGATTTCCGATAGCTTTGTGGCTTGCATCAAGTCGAAGGATACTTTAATTCAAGACTTCCTTCGGTGAACTTCTTTTCGAATTTCGCTGCGGTTTCGTGTTCTTTTTATCGGTGTATTTTGAGAATCTTTAGGTATGCAAACCTGTAAGTAAGCTTGTTGCAGGAGTTCGAGGTTTCATATTTAGTGGTCGAAATTCTGATTGAAAGCTATTGCATTTTTCATGTTTTATTCTTTTTCCATTGCCTGCACTTCGACGTGTATATTACATCTAAAAATTCCGTACTACACCGATAAAAAATAATTAGGAGAAATCACTATAGTTTCAAGTAACTCAAGATACGGACGTCAATCTAGTAAATTTTAACAAGAGTTTGAGTTGAAAGTTGCAATTTTCACTGTGAATATTTACTTGCTGGAATAGTGCAATCTTTTATTCGTAGATTCTCCTAAAGAAGCTCTGAAATTTTACTAGACTCAATTGTTCAACGTATATTGACTAGTAAAAATTGTAAATAAAGTGACTGACAGCGGTTGTGAACTTGATCCGCGTGGGGTATCTTGGTTTTCTTAATGTTTTACTCTCGCAAGCGACAAGATCTTTCATATGTTAGTATATGTGCAAGTTCCAGTGGTACGATATAATTTATGGTGATAAATATATATGTTTACGATAGTAAATATGTTATGAAATTTATATACGCGAACGATTCGTACAATTAAACGTTACATGCAGTGATATATAGCGATTGCGCCAGTGATGTATGCCATTTACTGCGAGCGTGTTTATCAAGTATAATCAGCTTTCCTACACATAATGACAAAATACACGGGCTTCCCATCTGAATCGTGCACAGTAGGGTTGGAATCATTTCTTTCAAACATTCTCTCTAACAGATAAGAAACATTTGCCACATGACTCTTGTATGTTTTTAACCAATCAAATTCTGTACACTGAAAGAATGAAATACAACTCCATATTTATCTGGTTAAGTAAATCGATACCATAATGTGTCTTCGAATTATGTAAAAGCGACTCTCCTGGTAATGACTATCGTTTTTTCGCAATTTAATCAATGGTTCCAAGTTATCCTCTATACCTATTTAAGGAGCGTTAACTTTTTTCCAATGATGCGAAAAATCATAAAACACCCAACTGCTTACTTCAGCAGAACAGCGGCTTTGATGAAAGCAGTCTCCGGTTTCAATCCCGCGTTCCCAAATTAATCCGTCGACAAAATCCTCAAAGACTCGTACAGAGGGAGAGAGAGAGAGAGAGAGAGAGAACGGCATATCAAAAGAAAGCGAATATTCCCTCCTTTATCGGCTGCAAAACTAATAACGCGAACGTCATGGGTATATAGAAGGCCGATTACATGGTGCTCAACCTCCTATATATATAGACTTTCGATCAGGCAGCGATGTCTCTGCGCACAAGGCTGTCATTGAAAAGAGAGCAAGAGTCTCGCTGGGACGGTAGCAGCAGCAGCCGCGGATTAATCTATTTATGAAGGAAGATTCGGCTGCAAGACGCGTCGCTGCTCCTCCATCTCCGCAGCTCCTCTCCACGAGCTCGGCTTATCCGCTATCCTGTTACGCGCGAGGAGCAGCTAGACGCCCCCGCACACACACACACACCAACACACACGAGGTCTAGAAACTTCCGAGGCCTCGGTGCGTTTCACGTCGAAATTAGTTCTTCGCCTTGCCGAGTGTGCGCGTGTACATGTACAGGCGATGGGGGTGTATAAGAGCCGAGGGACGTTAGAGAAACTTGGTGGACCTCCCCGAACTTTGGGCCAACTTCGATGGATAATTCAATCATTTTACGACAGGCCGCTCTCTATCCAGTCGCTTGGCTCGCTCTCGGCTCCGCGCGACGCGATGAAGACTCTTAATGTACATATACCGTCGGCCGCTCTTCCTCCGCACCGCGAAAGGAGGAGCTTCTCTACGCGAGCTGGTCGCCTCTATATCCGCCCGTCGCCACTGCTGTAAATTGGGAGATAATGGTCCGTGTCGATCGAAACTTGAGAGCGCTCCCCGCTTTAGCTTCTGTATAGCGGCGCGACCGCAGCCCAGCGCGAATGCACTTTCTTATATATACACGCGAGAGCTGCGCGTCTCGATTAATTAGACTTCATTCGCGTGCGCCGTGGCCGGGACTTATTTTTGCTGATTTACTTCGCTCTATCGGATCTTTTATTTTGAGTTTTATGATGTCAGAGGGGGGAAAGTTTGGCGAGGAGCTAGGAGCAAGAGACAAGGAGAAAGTTTCAGGCACCTGCTGCTGAGTGCTTGACTGGATGAGTGATTGCGTGAAGCGATGGCGCGGGGAACGGAGGTTGTTTCCTCTGCGATTCGTGTGGGACGATTTGATCTGAACTTATGTGTGTGTGTGCACTCGGATTTGAAAACTGTTCGAGGAAAGAAAGGCAAAAGATTGTTTCACCAATCGCTAATAACTATTTTCAGAAGAGGTCAAAGGAAATATTTTGAAAACAAATTGATCGTAAAAAAATCCATTTATTACTTTACGCAAACGAAATTTGCTTTAATGTGCAACTATAGCAAGTATATAGCAACTAGAAGAACGCATATGTATTCTGAAATGTACACTTTTTATAATAATTAATCCAATAAATTCTTAACAATTTTTTGGACTTGCTCGTGTGACCTGAATTTAATTCTTGAATTTCAGATATCGACCTACACGAGTCAATGGAAATGTCAAGAATAAATAACTATACACCTTATATTCTGTAGAATTGCCAACGTTTTGAGTTAATCTATTTTCAGCACCTGTTCAGGGCAAATAAAAAAATTTTCACATACCTTATACAAAAATATACAATTTTTATTTATTTATACAGATTTTATTCATCAATAAGGATAAGAACAGAAATACGGGAAAGTCAGTTAATAAAATACGATTACAACTGTATCTGGATAGGTTGGGTGTGTCTACTTTTTACTAACATGCTTCCATTTTGGCACACAATGCATTTCATTTATTTTATTTTTAAACCATTCCATCCAATCTCTTTAATTTGAAATTTCACTTAACGACATTAAAGCCTCTTAAATTTAAATTTCAATATCGATTTCCCCCTTTTTTCATTCACACATATGACACACCATTTACAGTATATTGTTCATAAACTTATACAATACACATGTACCCTAAAAATATATACGATAAGCACTCAGGAATCCTGTGAATAAATAAAACGCTGACGCGGAACATAATGTACCTTTTCACTTGTAATCATATATTAATCGACTTTGACGTATTAATATTGTCTCCATAATTTGCAAAATGATAAATTTCTATTCTTATCCTTATGAGCTAGTTTAGTGACAAAACATAAGTGCAACTAAAATGATTAATGCTTATGAAACGTTTTATTTTTATATAATAAAAACTTGATGTAGGGGATGACTAGCTCCAATACTGTATGATAAATCTTTTTTTACCAGTAAATTGTAAATAAAGGGGCTCCGCAACTAACCGGTCGAAATTAATTTTTCATACTATGAATCACGGCATCACTACACCCGAGAGTATAATGAGATAACATTCGCCATGCGGACACCCACATAACCATGGACGCGACCGATGCTCCATAAAGCAAAGTCAACAACTGGACATAACCGTCTGGCCGGGGCGCTCAAAAATCCCCAAGAGCTCGGAGTATCAGCATTGCCAGTAATAACACACTCGGTACGGTCAGCCGCGGCATGGAGCCCGAGCCAAATCGTCTCTCTCTCTCTCTCTCTCTCTCTCTCTCTACTCTACCCCTTCACTCCCTATACTATACCTCTCTCACTCCTCTAAATCTCGATATCTGGATGGAAGCGTTCGACGCGCCGCAATTTATCAAGAGCTTAGGATCAGATTAGTGGATGGGATAATTCGAAATGCAATTTCGACGTCGAACACCACAGAGTACGCGTATGATCTATTCCGTGTGCAGAGAGGCAGATGAGAGAGGGGGATATGTAGAGAGAGAGCGAGAGAGTGAGTGGCCTCTCGATACATCCCAGCGAGTGCCACTATAATCGCGAATGCGCGTCATGGGGAAAATGCGAGAAAGAGGAAGGGAGGCAGGCAGGAAAGGATCAAAGGCTGCTGCCGTACGCCAGCTGAAAGCCTAGAGCTGCTGTAGAACAGAGGGGACCTGACTGTACTGGAAAAAATTGGTACGTCGTGTAAAGAGAGCGATTTTGTTTAAATTTTTGTTTCATCGATCGATGATTACGGATTTATGCCGTTTTACGTAAATGTGATGATAAAAGTTATAAGGTATAATGGCGTAAGATTGTGTATAAGGAAACTATAGTTAATTTAAAACATATTATTATCGATTTCTTTCATGATTGAAATTTGGTATAATTGGCAAAATTGTGAAATTGTCTGATCCATCAGTTCTAGATTTGAATGACAGTTCCTTCCTGTTAGGTCTACAATTTTACCTAAATTTACAAAATATCTAATATAAAGAATAATACACAAATAGTATAGTTTAAATTAAATATATTAAGAAAATCTTAAAAATTCGTTGAATGATAAAAAATTAGCTTACGTACGATTTTTTTTATATATATTTTGATTGGCCTTTTACACAATACTAGGAATGCAGATTCTTTTAGCAATTTTGACCTCCATTTTACAAAGTCTGCTGATATTTCGTTGCAACCATTCCAGAACTTAGAAGAATGAGAAGGGCCGCGTTGATGTATCCTCATATTATTTGAATCGCAAGACTGGCCACCAATCAGGCTGCGAAGGATGATTGAATTGAAGCAATTGTTCCCACGAGTAAGAAGTTCTGAAAGCAGTATATCGATATATTTATTTTGTAATGAAAGAAGGTGGCAAATAAGGCCAAGATTAAATATACGTAAAATGGTCCTAATTACATTATATTATTATCTATATTGGTTTGAGGAGTTTAGCGTGGTAACCATAGTAAGAAATTTATGTTTAACGTTGACACATCGTATACCATTAACTTTTTCTGCACGATCTTCTCTATCGATACGCATGTTCTATATTTTATTTTGAAGACCCACGATCTTAGTTATAAATTATAACTTGCAATATTAGGAATAGCCCTGCTATATAATGAGATCTTATATTATTATTTAGCTTTCTTCGTTTTAACTATTAATCCCTCAATTTTTTTCTCTCTATTCAAAAGCTTATGAAATATACATGTGTGATAACAAGCTCCACGAAGATCTGTCTTTGACTCCAAGTTGATGGATCCACCTTGAATTCCCAAATGCAAATTCCTATGAATCAAATTCCACCAATAAGCCAAGCGGCAACATAATGCTAAACAGGTATCAGATAACATCACAGAGTCACGAGAGACAGGCGAACCAAGCACTAGGGAAAAGACATCCACACCATATACCCAGACAAGATTATATAGACGCACGGAGAGACAGAGAGAGAGAGAGAGGCATTCGTTGAGACACGAGCAAATGGTAGTTATCGAGCTGTCTGTTTGGGCTCTTAATGAAAGCTTAATCCTAAAGTTTCTACAGACGTGCGAATATATGAGGCGAGCGTTATATAAGAGCATCAAAGACAGGTTACACTCGTGTACATCGCACTGCCGTATAGCCCAAAGTAAACGACAGGAAGCACTCGCGACTGGGAGGGCGATTGGTGGTGGTGGTGCGCGCGAGCGAATTAATTAGGGAGAGATAGCGTCTCTCGGAAGCCCCAGGACGCACGCCTCGAGAGAATCAACCAATCCCGCTGCGTTATCCTCCAACACTGTGTTACGTGTGTTATGCGTGTAACTGGAGCCCTTCGCGAGGTCGGACCTTTACGAGCGTCGCGCGTTTTCGAGATAGTAACGCTCGCTACTGCTGCTGCTGCTGCTCTGCACAGGCCGCATTCTCCCAGACTCACACGTAGCCTGCTATTGTTGCCGTTGTAATACTACTTCGGCTGTGTGTATGGTCGGCGTATAACAACTTTAGGGTATGTTAATCGATCGTCAATTTTGCGAGGATGCGCGAGGGTGGCTTACTGAGCTGTGTTGAGCGGATCCGCTTTGCCCGAGAGCGGAGAACCGAGTTTTCATAGTTTTTGTTAGAGACTTATGGCGTTTATTTTTATAGACATATAGTTTAGTTGAGTAGGACGATTGTATGTAGTTGAATAACTGCTCGGTTTATAACGATATGTGTGATTAGAGTTTGAATTGTTCAGGTGTGAAAAATTGTACCGAATGCTATATCTGTACTATATTGCAACATATTCAGTGTTTAGAACATATTCGACTGTATTGCAATGGGAAATACAATGTAATTTAAAATAAATGGAAAAAAACTGTATTTCTGAGCTTCATAAAAAAGAATTTTTGGTATTAACTACTTCCTCCATCAATCCATCGTCAATCGAATACTTTCACAGCGCATTTTACGTTTTCATACTTTCACAGCACGTAAAACCCAAACATTTCACAAAAAGTCACTACCGTAAAAACCATCGAAACTAAAAAACATCCTGTAATGAAGAATAATGTGAGCGGCAGTAATGCTGTAAAAGGGAGGTGGGAGGGGTTTTGGGTGAAATTAAAACGTCGAAATATCAGTTCCGCCGGTCATAACTCCCGATCGAGCATTTATTATTTTTTGTCAAGCGCGCTGCACTCGCGCGAAAATCATCCGACGTCGCACGAGCGAATAAATCTTCGGCATCATCCGAATGCTGGAAGGAGAGAGAGAGAAAGAGAGAGAGAGAGAGAGTCGAGACCACTGCACGCGCACAATGTTTCGGTCCTCGCACAATAGCCGCGCAACGTCTCGAAAGCTTTTCAAAGAACTATCGCGAGACGCGACTTTCCCGTCCGACCGACCGACGATGTTCTAAGCGCCAGTATAAATCAAGCTAAGTGAAATACTCATAACCGCATCTTGTGCTGCACACGTAGGACAAACAATGCACACAACAAGTGTGCGTGTGTGTACGTGTGTATAGGGTTCCATTAGCCTTCAGGCAGACCGACTGTAGATTACAAGTCGTGCGTGTACGGCTCATCCGTGATAAGCTTTTTCTCCGCAAGCTCTCATCGATCGGTCGTTGTACACATGCACGTATACGTATATGATTGTAAATGTATAGTCCCATAGTCCCATAATTGACATTGTTCCAAAGTTGTTCTTGTTGATAAATTTTTGTTTGTCTCCTGCATTTACGAGTTTGTGTATCAGGTCAATTATATTTTCATTGAGATTTCCATTTACTTCAAGATAAATTCTAAAAATTGAATTGAAAGTCACGTCTTATCGTATTCGGCGATTTATACTTCTATTTACTGTGTTTAGAGGATAAATATTTCGGCAGTTTTTTGAAAATTTATATTTGAATTAAATGTCTTTTTATACTCTAATGATAATACAAGTAGGATAGATCAGTAGAATGGGTTCGAGTATAGTCAGACTTCGTTTGTGTATATTACTCATACTAATTTTTGTAATTCAGCAAGGTTTAGCTTCTTTTTAATCTAAACATTACTGCTCAAAAATATTTTGGTTTTCAATCTATATGATCATAATGTTTACCAAATAAAATTTGGATGGAAAATGCTAGCGGTTCTTTTCTACTGTCTTTGCTTTTTTGTAAAAGTCGTTAAAATTCTGTTTATTATCGATATGTTTTGAGATATAGGACTAATTTGAGAGACTCGTAGGGAACTTAGTTTCATTTCTAGGTTTTGATATACTACTATACAAGGATTTAGCAAAGTCAATATCCCGAACTGTGTTGGTTCCCCTGGCAAGAATTATCTTGATATTATTTTAGTTCAAGTAAATAATATCTTCTTACGCACATTCAAATAAACGTTTACTTATAAATAAAGTAATTCTTTCAAGTAAGCGTTCTAAATTTACGGTCACTGCACAGAATATATATGTAAAAAAAATCCAAAAAGTTATTCAGTGTGCCAAGCGTATATCTATATCCAAAAATCTCTCCGAGACGCAAGACTCCGTAAAATTTCCACAACATCCGTATTTCGCGACAAAATTTTTTGCGCCGTAGAACCTTCGTCGCGTCGCACACATGGAAGTACGGGGCGTGGGGGGGGGGTGGTGAACGAACGACTCGCCGCTCGCCACGTCCGAGAATATGACCCCACCTCTGCAGCCAAGGCGCGTCCACTCGCTGTATATCATCTCGAAGAAAGGCTCCCCTTCCGCGCGTCCGAGCACAATGCCGCACTAACGACGACCACGAGGAGGAGGACGACTGGGCTGCGGACACACGAGCTCGAGCGCGAGCCAAGCGATATAGCGATATGCGGCAGGCTCCCTCCCCCCCCCCCTCCCCCCCTTTCCACCCCGCATCTCTCGCGCGCGTGTTCCGATGCATTGGTCCCTGCTACACACACACACACGCGCGCGCGCGTGTACGTAAGGGTGGACGGCCAAAGCCACGAAGAAGAAGAAGAAAAAGAAAGGGAGGAAAAAGAAAGCGCCGACGGCTAGTTGAACTTGGCGCTGCGATGCGGATTTTCACGTGCTTTTTTTAGGATTTATTCTCTCTTGTGTGTGTATGTATGTGTGCATGTGTGTGAGGGAGTAGGTTTGAGAGAGCGGTTGGTTGCGAGAAGGATGAGTCGGTCTTAAACGAAGTTTGGCGAGATTTGCGGCGAGGTAAAATTTTTCAGTGGCTGAGCGAGACGCCAGCCACTAGTTTGATACGTGTTTTAAAGAAAGCGAGAGAGAGAGAGAGAGAGAGAGAGAGAGAGAATGAAGGAGTTGTCTTTTTGCCAAAGACTTTTGATAGGGATAGCTCCACCTTCTTCATTTTGCGGGGGTAAATGCCCGCTGCTGAGGTAGTTTGTCTTATATAAGGTAGTATATGAAAGTTTCCAGCTGCTCGTGGTTTATGGTATTGGTTGGGCAAAAAAAGGACTGCGATCTTGAGAATTATACACCTTCTAGCTGTGCACTTAGAACAAATGTACAACGCAATAAACGTAATATTTATCCTTTTGGTGATGCTTCTAAGTGTTAAATAATCTCGAAGAATATCCAAGTGCGATTTTGCAGCTAATAAGAAGTATAGCAATGAATTATCGCCCTCAGCCGCAGAAATCTATAGCCAAAGTTCAGCTTTAAATCGAAACGCTCTTATAAGCATACCAATATTTCAGCATCCGCGGTCCTTTCCAGCATTACCCCGTTACTTTATCTCCACCGATCACGAAGAGGCGCGCGCGTACGTTAAATTCCTGCACTGGATTCTCAAACCGTGTGTTTATCCCAGGCTGATCGCATTCTCCTTCGATTTTCCATGTGTCGCGTGCGTCGAGCGAGCGTTCGAGCCAACCTCCCTCCGCGTGATAGAAATATCGTGCCTAATCTCCCCATCGCGTATGTGTGTAACTCCGAGTCTACGTGTTGCTGGAGGCTATAACTGCTTATATAGTCTCTAATAGACGCGTGAGTGTGTGTGTGTGTGTGTGTGAGGGATGCGAAGACGTACGGGTAATGGCTTCGTGATCCAGCACGTTGAACGATACTCGATTTGGATTGGAGGGTAATTGCTCGGTATATCTTACATGCTACGTGGACCTACCTATATTGTCTTCGTCTCTTTCGAGAGCCTTGCTAATGCTTATGTCGAGGAGCAACGCATTTCTATTCATATTAATAATGCAGATTAATTTAAATTTTACAAAATTATTTGTCTGATATAGATGAGCATGCAAAACTATTTGAATCCATAAGTGCTGAGATTTTATTAATTATGATAAGGTATACAAACAAAGTTAGTGCCTTTATTTACATTGTATGACCAGAATTGTCAGTATTTTATCATTAACTCTAATCTTCAACGTGACATAACCCTTTTAGACGTTTAGTTACACATTTTCTCTAAAGAATAAATGTTTCAAAAACTTACACTATACTTTTTTTTCTTTGAAATTGAATTGAAATGTAATTTTTGAAAGATAAATAAATCCTATGATCAAATGAAGTGCTGTGTATAAAAGGTATTTTAAAATTAAAAATGCTATGTAAAATGTACTTTCAGGATACAAATTTTATTTAATTTTTCAGTATTAAATTTAGTTTTCGAAATTATTCATACAAACATAATGGTAAATTAATAGAAAATTAAGCTTATAATTAATTTTTAATATAATTTCAATTATTTAAAGTCAGAAATAAATTATTTCCCTTGTAAGATCATGTAATGGTAAATTAGTTTTCATAGGTAAATTAGTGATTCATAGGTAAAAGTTTGTTCGATATTTAGTGGATTTTTATCAAGGATAAAGTTGTTCTTGTTTACTAATTTCAATAATCTATTTTGTAAATTTTGTAAACATCTTATTCTACCTGCATATGTCCCTCTCCAGGGCAGTATGCCATAAGTAGCTATGCTGTGAAAAAGTGCATAATACAGCATTCTCGTATTTTCTATGGACATGATTCTAGATAATTTGTAGAAAGTGAAAGTGAGGTATTTATTTTTATCGTAAATTTTATTGATGTGTACGTTACTGCGAAAATAACTCCTAGATATCTTGTTTCATCTACTCTTTTTATGTTGTTACCCTGGATGTTTATGTTCAAAGTTTTTGGTGTACTGTTGCAATTATTTCCAAATTCCATATACACGGTTTTATCTGTATTTAAAGACAATTTATTTAATGCTAACCAATTTGCTGTTTGTTGTAAATAGATGTTCATTTTAGTTTCAACCTGTAGCCAGTGGTTTCCAGTTGTTATTATTGCAGTGTCGTCCGCGTATGATAATATTGTTTTTTCAGGCAAAGAGTTTAATAAATCGTTGATATAAATGATAAATAGTAATGGTCCTAGTATAGTACCTTGCGGAACTCCCTTGTTGATATTTTCGAAATTGCTGTTGTAATTGTTTACTTTGACTCTTTTTTTTCGGTTATTTAGATAACTTTTTATTAGGTTGTGTGCGTTTCCCCTAATGACATAATTATACAGTTTGTCTAGTATGATTTGGTGATCTACTGTGTCAAACGGTTTTGCTAGATCCAGGAAGCTTATTGCTATTGGATTACTTGTGTCTAGTTGATTGTAGATTATGTTTGTAATTTCATATAACGCATCTATATTTATATTTGTACCTTTCCCTTTTCTGAATCCAAATTGTTTACTGGATAAGTTGCACTCAATACAAAAGTATGCTATTGTAAAATAAAGTATTCTTTTGTGCAATAGTTTTTCAAATATTTTGGCGATGTTTGATATCAAAGATATAGGTCTGTAGTTTGTTGGTGAGTGCTTTTCTTTTGATTTATGAATAGGAATTATTTCAGCTAGTGTGCCAAAGGAAAAGAGGTGCATGTTGCCAGTGTTTTTAGTGTTTTTGCATTCATTCCATCAAGACCTCCATTTTTGTTTCCCATATTTAGTATAATTTCTTGTATCTCTGTGTTGTTTGTTGGTTGTTGGTTGTAAAAAGATAGTTTTTTCATTCATTGGTGGTAATTTAATGCTCTGATTCTTTGGTGTTTGTATTTTGTCTACTAATGTTTTGCCAACATTATAGAAAAATTTGTTTATATGGTCTGCTATCTCTTTAGGATTTTTAATTTTTTTATTTTCGCCTATGATGTAGATAATATTATTATTATTTTTAGAATTTTTTCCAATTTTGTTGTTAATTATTCTCCAGAGATTTTTTGGATTGTTAGTATATTTTCGTATCTGCTCTTTATCGAATTCGAAGAATTCGAAAGAGAAGTTTGACGTAATTTTTATAATCGTCTTTTTTATTTTGATTATTTGGATCATATTTCCAAATCTTTTAAAGTTTTTCCTTGTTCTTGCATGATATTATAATTGCTTTTGTTATCCAATTATTCTTGTGACCTGGGCAGTATCTATTCATGAACAATTCTTGTAGAAATTCTTGGTCTAATGGATCTTCATTTAATATATCACAATTAAAATCTCCGACTAATATATTATTTTAAAATTTTTTTATTATGCTTCAATAAATCTTTAATGTTTAATAAAAATTCAGTCTTATGTATGTCGTGAGATCTATAAATTGCTGATAATACTATTACTTTCTTATTTACTA
>UELU01097151.1:46870-66022 GCA_900490025.1 Megastigmus dorsalis
TTATGTATGTCGTGAGATCTATAAATTGCTGATAATACTATTACTTTCTTATTTACTAGTGTAATTTTGGAGTTAATTATTTTAAGTTTATTAATCTGTAGAATTTCAGTTTTTTCTGTAAGATTATCTCTAAAATAAATTACTGTTCCGTCCGATCTATTTACTCTACTATTATTATAATACATTTTGTAATTTGGAATATCTTCCATGTATCAGTGCAAACAATGATGTTTGGTTTAACTGTTAAATTATTTAAAAATACTAACAATTTATTATAATTTGCATTTAAACTTCTAACATTTATGCATAGTATGTATTCCTTATTATTAATTAAATGTGTGTTTAAACTATCTAGGCTGTCTATTATTATTTCTTTGTTAATAATTTCATCATGTATATCATTTTCCTTACTATTAAGCATTATTCGCTCTTGGTGCCATATATGCTGATGTCGTAGTTGAGTCTGCCGATCTTGCAATTCTTTGTCTGTTGGTATTGTTGCGCTCGAATGCATTTACTGCTTGTTGCGGGCGCGGGCGCTCTACCTTTCCGAAGTACTACAATTTAAACAAAATTTAACAAATTAAGGTTGGCTGAAAAATTACCATAACAACGCGATCAATTTCTTTAATTAGGAATTGATTTAGCGAAATATTTTCCTTTGCGATAATTTTGGACGTCACAGTAATATTTGTTATGATCATAAGAAAAAATCTCTATATATTGTATATCACAGCTTTGGTACGTAACAGTAATTTTTCGTATATTCATCTTAAATATTGCCGCATGATTTTTCTCCGTATACCTTATTTATACAGTTTAAATCGTCAAAATTCAAATACTTCGCGATACTGTCACAGCAAGCTCTAGGTAAATTTACTCCAGTTAAGTACTTTAGCGCTTGCTGAGCATCCTCGAGTAATATTCTATATTTCTTAGCTACTTTGCACTTGAATCTTAAGATACCAATTAATGCTGGAAATTTTTTGTAGGAATCTTCAGAATTCAAAATGGCCCTTAATTTTTCATTTTGCTCAAGTACCGATACTTTCACTATGTCTTTATTTAATACATTATATAACGTCGAATATTTACTCAGAAAAATTGTTTTCATTTCACGTAACTCGTGAGCGTATTCATTAGATGAGTCGCAGTTGTCCAATGCCCTTATCGCATTCCCGTAATAGATTAGATTGCGATTGCTGATGGGAACCTGAAAAGTCTGCAATCTATTAACGTAGGTCACGAGACTTAGAAGAATAACTTTGTCTCTGCTGGAAAACCAGGGATTATCAATAACGGATTTAAGGGAAAGCTCGAGCGCAGTCTTGTTGTCTTGATTAGTTATGTTAACGTCGGCACCGATCGTCAGTAAGGCCTCGACGCCTTTTACATTTCGGATCTCTACAGCCATATGAAGCGGAGTCCGACCGTTTGAGTCTTGGGAGTCTACATCACAGCCTTTTTGAAATAATTTCCGGATTAGCGAAAGGTATATTTGGGAACCATTACCCGCCCAGCGAGGATTTATCAAAAACAGATTGTGCATACAGTTAATGCCTTGTGGGGTAATATAAGTGGCATCAATTCCTTGGCTTATCAATATCTCGACAACTTTTAGATTGGCTCTAACAAGTGCTATTTCGTATGAGGAGGTTAATGTCACGGGACTTTTGAAATTGATGCGAGCATCTTTCTTCAGTAACATTATGACTATATATTTGAAATCTGATTCTACAGCTATCTGCAACGGAGTCTTTCCTATAACTGAAACAGCCTCGACGTTTATTCCAGGGACACTAAAACAAAATAGAGATAAAAGCTTATAATAAATTAAATAGCATAAGAAAAGCTTTAATATAAATATTTTCATGAGTACATTAACAGCAACTTTTTATTAAATAATTACTTGCTTCTATATTTCGATGGCTTATCAATACTTATATCAGGAAATCTCTGGAACTTCTAAATTTTCGATCTTTGCCAAAATGTTCGATTTATTGAACATGTGATAATATACTTTCTAAAAGTTGAAACAGTACTATTTTATTATTTTTAGCATTATAAGAGAGCATGATAGCGAGCGAAAGTAGCAAAAATTTTAAAATTAGAGTGTCCTTTTCAATAATTAGTTTTTACTTCACGTTGTCAAATCAGAAGCATCGCTTGAAATGACTTAAAATTGGGTAAAGAAGTATATTTTAACATATTTTTTCGAAAACCTTCATCAATTTTGATGTGCTCTTAGTCGGAAGAAAATGGTAGCTGCTTAATTCGGTGTCCCTACTTTTCGACTAATTTTCAGTTTTTTTATATTTTGATGAAGAAAATTTCTTTCTTAAACTAGACATAAAATAAAACAAATCCACGTATTTCAATTGCATGTGCTTGCTTTAATATGCTTACAACAGTAGTGCAATTAAAAATAAAGTTTGCGAAATTTTTTTTCAAATCGTTATTTACTGCTAGCACATTCGGAATTTCAATTATGTCATCAAAAATCATTGTAGATTAATAGATACAATGTGAAAAATATATTGCTCCTCCACTAAAAAGCGACCTATGCGAAATCGTGCGAAAAATAATAAAAAAATTATATGTAATAATATGCATTTAGTTTAAGTATTGTATATTTACGATTTAATTAAAATTATTATTAGTTATTCATTGTGAATACTCGTTAAGAAAAAAATGTTTAGTTTGTTTGTTGTAATAGTTTTAAGAAATAAAACATTATTTACAATTTAAACCTTGATAATTTTTCTTTGCATTAATTAAAAAAATTTACTAAATATACTTGTTAAAATTTTTCAAAAAATGCACAAAAGAAAACCTTTTTTTTAATGCACGTATCCTATTGTACACGCTGCTCCTCTGTAATTTTTGAAGCATGTTATAAAAAAGGATTTTCGATGTTTCGATGTTCATTTATAGACTTAGTAAGGAAGCTCTACCCAAAATTTCATGAATGTGCTCTAAAATTCAAAGATTTTCTATTTTAAGCTTCAAAATTTAAAAATTCCAGAGATTTGCTCATATACCATCCTCATCATGCTTAAGAACAACATAATTAGAACATTTGTTCTTTGAGCAAAAGATTGTACAAAAAGCAATAGTTAACAACTGAAATTTTTTGCTCAAAGAACACATGTTCTAATTATATTATTCGTAAGCCTTATTAGAATGATATGTATGTGTTCATAATATTTATATCTATAAGTCATCGAAACGTCGCAGCAGGCCATTATTTAATAAAAAGTTGCTATTAAATGTACTTTGATCTCCGACGATCATTCGAGCCCTTGCACCTTTAACTTTACCAATAAAGACCGACAGCTGCTACTTTTATTATCGTTATAGCAAGTTAATAATTACAATTGCGATATTTTAAAACGATGAAAAATACGACTTCCTAAAGTATCAGTACCAATCAATTAATTTGATTATAATCATAATAATACTTGAATAAAAATTAAATCTTAAAGTAGTTGTATCCCGACTGTGTGAGTCAAATTGAAACTTACAAAAAAATTTGATAATATATTCGAAGTTTTTATGTATAAAGTATTAAAAATGAAAAATATAACTTTTCCTAATATTATCATAATGAAATATGATAGACAGCGAGAGAGAGACTATTGTTTTTGTGTAATCATAAGTTGCTCGTCATACTCCGAGGGGTTATGGTCGTTCTACTTTCTGAGCTAGATTGAACTGTAAGATTTCGTAAAACTTTCGATTGACACTGCTTCGTTACTAACTGGTCAATTTTCTCCAAATTTATACATGAATTCTAAAATATACTAAACTAATTTTTTCAAAATTTTTGTACACATAGCGACACTAAGTCAGTTAATCGGTCAATATTATTTACTTAAATGCATGATTTCGTAAACAGTCGCCATTACAGCAATGTTAAATATTGTAAATTTTAACTTGCTGTAGCTTTAAAACTATTTGGTGAATTGATCCTAAATTTTACAGTCATCTTTTACTGTACCTTAATTAATTTTTCTCAAATTTTAAAAAATTATTCAAGACTTTAGATTTGGTATACAACTACCTTAAAAGTTGATAATTTACCTCAAGAGCATCTCTATGATTTCCACGGAATATTTACTGCATGCAATGTGAAGAGGAGTACGTCCTTGACGATCTTGAGCATTAACGTTCGCTCCATGTTGCAGCAGCACGTCTATCACTTCCTTATTTTCATAATATGTAGCGAAGTGGAGAGGAGAAAACCCGCAATTAACTATCGAATTACTCTTACTCCTGTTAGTTAAGAAATCCTGAGGTTCGTTTATGTGTGCACCATATTTCAAAAATTCCGCCACGATACCAGGTGCATTTACTGAGCAGGCTATATGAAAATGCGACTGTCGACTACTATTCTTTACATTATACTTCGCAATTCCATCAGTTGCTAGGATTGCCTTTACAATTTCTTTATTATCTAGTTTAAAAGCCATATGAAGAGGAGTCTCGTTTTGCGCATTTTTAATAGTCGGATCAGCTCCGTATTTTAATAACAGTCGAACGATCCCAATCAATCGTTCAATTTCTTCATCACGAGTCGATTCTCTAGTCATATTATTTGAAGTAAATTCCACTGCCGTATGCAAGGGCGTGTAACCTGGCCACATTGATGAGTTAACATTAATGCGACAGTTAACATCAGCTCCTGATTTTAGCAGCGACTCGACAGCATCTATTTTCACCGCCCTAAATATAAAAATAGAAATCGTGAAAAAATATAATCAAGTATAAAGAAAAAATATTCTCAAGCACATGAAACGATCTTAATACCTCACTTGATACTTTCATTAAATTCATCAATTTTATCCTCTTATAAAAAAGTGATGACCGGAAGAAGTGAAGCATTTAAAGACATTATCTGATTGGTTATAGGTAGACATTCGTTTTGAATGGCGCCAAAGTTTAAAATATTAGGTTATATATAAATTAATATTATAATTTAAAATTATGAAAGAATTATGTTAATCGTTTAGTATTTAATTATTATTAGTATTTTAATATAAGTTTATATATTAAATTAATTTATTATAAATTAAATGTATTCTAATATTTTCTAACCCCAAAATTTGATCGCGTCGTAATCTGCTATTTCGTATAATACTGATATCTTGTGAGAAATATTTAATAATCATTCTTACTATCTATGATTAATTATAAAGAAAAGTAGGCACATGAAATAGAAAGTATTTATTAATATTCAAGTATTAGAATTTAAGATTGACGCGTATAAGAATTTAATCATTGACGGGTAGATTAAAATAAGGCGCGAGGAGCGCGCATGAATTTAGCTAGTATTATTATATTAATGAAAAATGACTTTAATTGGTTCAATATTTCATGCTTGTCCAAACACTGAATCAATTAGATGATAATTCGGCAATGAAGTTATAATGAAGATGTTGAATGACTTACGTGCAGGCAATGTGAAGCTGAGACAACTGTAGGCCATCGATAGGATTCGTAGACAAAATCCACGAAAAACTTTCTGCAAGTTTGTGATTCATTTGTTTTCGCAGCAATGCACAATGGAGAGGATGAAACCCGGCTGCATTTATTACTGCTACATTAGCACCATATTTGAAGAGGAGTTTCAATGTTTTTATGCGTCCAAAAACTGTAGCGAAATGCATTGGCGTACAGCCATTAAGACCTCCCCAGAACTTTGAATTTCTACTGGTTATAAATTTCGACGATTGATATTCTATCGGACAATTAACATCAGCACCAAGTTTCAGATGAGCCTTAACAATTCTAGTTTTGGTAGACATACATGCAACGTGGAAGTGAGATAACCCCGTGTTTGCGACTACGGGATTCGATTTACCGACACCAGGCGCCAATAATAGTAAATCAATTATCTCAGAAGAAACACAATTAATAGCAATATGAATTGGTGTCAAGCCATCAGCATCTCTCATAAATACATTAGCACCATATTGTAACAGCAACTTAACTGCTTTTTTATTACTGAAAGCTACGGCGATATGCAGTGGAGTCCAACCAGATCTCAAAAACTTATGCTTTATTCGTGGATCCTGAATCAATCCCTGAAAACTTACATCTTTTTTAATTGCACTATTAAGTGACTGCACTCTACTGCGCAGAAAGGCTTCAACTAACTTTATTTTACCTAATAAGCAAACTATGTGAAAGTGAGATAAACCATCATTGTTGATTGGATTAATTAAATTCCTGCTATACTTGGATAACATATGCGAAACAAGAAACGAATTCTGCGTACGAAAAGCAAGATGAAGAGGTGTGTCTCCATTCGAATCTTGAATGGTAAAGTCGGCACCGTTGTTCAGGAGTAATACAACCATTGCTTTGCTGGCAAATGCTTCGTTAGAATCTAGCCGTGAATCATCAAATGGTCGCCAATATCCCTCAGCATCTTTTTGTGTGAAATCATTACAAATTTCATTAACATCTGATTCGGTTTTGATGGTCTCCTCGCTAAATATCACGGCCAAGTGCAATGGTGTACAGCCGGACCAGATTGGAGATTCTAAGGATATACACTTACTATTAATATTATTACGATATTCAATATTTTCTAAGAGATCTTTCATTTTGCAATAATCCAGCAATGCAAACATAATAGCGCGTGATTTTACATTTTTAAAAGTAACTAAATTTTCCAAAGATTCAATGGAGGATATTAAATCAATAACCTTCGATTTGTATTTTTCTATGCAAATATCGAAGGGTGTTTTTCCTTCTGCATCTTTCGCAAATATATCCCCGCCGTAACTCATCAATAACTTAACGGATTCAAATTCAATGTTCGCCGCGTAATGCATGGCTGTATAACCAAAATTTATTGAAGCATTAACATCCATACCAGATCTTAAATAGTCTACAACTCTTTCACCGTCACCTTGTATACAGGCAATATGAAATCGATGTAAAACAGATTCATTTACTGAATTGTGATTCACGTTATACTGTATAAGTAACAAAATCTTAATATTTGTTTCAAATTCAATATGAAGTTGTCTGTACAATTTTGTAAAATTGACTGATATCAAAACATCCATAATCTCTTTATTACGATGGAGTATCTTTTCAAATAAAGACATTCCTTTAGCATCTTTTGCATTGATATCGGCACCGTATTTAAGAAGTAATTGTACTGTTTCAAAGCTACTGTATCTAACCGCAATATGCAATGGAGTGTACCCAGGTAAATATGACGAATCTGAATAAACAGCTTCCTCTACTGAAGTTCCATTTCGCAAAAAATATTCAACAGCTAATTTATTGTTACTCATACAAGCTATGTGGAAATGAGATAATCCATTTTTACTAATGGGATTGGTTATGATGTTGTCTTTCACATGCGCGGCTAATATTAAATCGGCAACTGGCCATCTTAGCGGACCTCTACGTTTTGGAGCATCTACTATTCGCTCAACAAACAGATGGAGTGCTGTAGAGCCATTTGCATCTTGGACTGTATAATCTGCACCGCGATATAGTAGAATATCAATATAAATATCTTTACACCAAAAAACTGCAAAATGCAGTGCTGTACGACCAATTAGATCTGGGGTATGTTGACCAGCAGGACTATCGTGTCGTATTGAATAATCAATAGAATAATCTTGTTCAGCAAGATTCTGAATGGCTCTCAAGTTTTCTTGAGTCAGTGAGAAATATATTTGACATAATTTTCTATAATCGCTGTTATTGAAATACAAAGTTTCTCTTTCAGCAGCCATTATTATTTCGTAAAACCTGAAAAATAAAAAAAAAATACTCAATGTATATAATAAAAACGGGTTTCAATATTATGATGAATCCTTTGCTAAACATATTAAAATAAAATTATTCTATACCCACTCTAACCTAAAAATCACTAATTTGACATAATTTTTAGGCTCTCGTGGTATAAAATATTCTTTGATATGGTAGATAAGTTATTTTTAACGCAAAGTAACTTTTCTCCCTCGCTTCGCTCAGGCGAAAAATGTGCCATGCCATAAACCATGCCATGTACCATAAAAACCCAACTTACCTACCAGTCTGAAAAAGTACTATTATTATCATTTTTACCATTTCTAAACTTACTATGAATAATTAATTGCCTTGTAAAAATTTTTTTAAACTACTTTTAATAGCACGGAGATCACATTGAATTATAATTATAATTATAAATATAATTATAAAATTCAAAATTACGAATTTTTATATTATACGCAGAAAAATAGCGTTGTCAAAGGATTTTCCATGTAAGTTTAATTCTAATATCTTATTCGATCAACTACGAAAAAATTTATTAGAATCTAAGAAAATAAACAATATTTTATATTTTCTGGTCAATGACAAGAATTTTATATGCAAAACATATTTACGGACAGATTGTGCATTAAAATAAAAGGACAGTATTGTAAGTCTGCACTTAGAGAACGCGTTACTCGCTGCAAGTAAAAAAATCAACTTGACAAACATACATTTCCTGTTAAAAGAAATCCGTTGACCGTAAACAGATCGGATTTTTCCGGAAGAATCCGTGGTTATTCCGTCAAGCAGTTTTTTTTCCCTATAAATAGCTGCCCATCAGATAAAATCGGAAAATCCCTTTCATTCAAAAGGAAAGTTACTTCAGTAATACTACTTCCTACTTATTCATTTGACCTCATTTTTAAAAAGAAATATACTTGTAGCAAGAAAAATTCCATACATTAATAAAAAAGAATTAATTTCGACAACAATTTCAGTCTTGATCTTCCTAGGGCACGCGCGTATACTTGTGTACTACATGAAGATTGCTTTTGTTTATTTAGTAACCTTTTCGCTTTAATTTATAAAGAATTTAATGCCTTCGAATTCAATTAACATTTACATGCTGATAGTATTGAAGAAGAAGTTAATTATAAATTTATTAATATTAATATAATAAACAGTGAACCTTTACAAATGATTGTATCGTCTGGAGATAGACTTCCATATATTATATGTTTTGTTTAACGGTTAATAAATTATTAATAAATCTATGATTTTAACACATAGCGCTTAAGAGGATGTCGGAGCATCGCCTCTCCTCAATAGTTCGTAGTTCCAAGTTTTTGGAAAAACGATAAGTCCAATAAACCTCATATTGCACAGAATAATTAATTATAGTTAGCACTAGGGTACCTAACTCTTAATATTTCTTAAAATTATAAATAAAAAAAGTTACACGCAGCAATAGGCATATCCATAATTTTAAGGTTAACTTTCAATGAATAAACACCTCTTACTAGTTCCAAGTTTTTGTAAAAACGATAAACCATAACCACATGAAATTACACAAAACGATTTATTATATTGAGAACTAGAGCAAGTAACTCTCAGAATTCATTTTTACCATTAATAGAAAAAGATATAATCGAATAAAGAAATACGTTTATTGCTCCGACATCCCCTTAATTATTTCTTCTTCTGTGTTTCTATCTTCATATATAAATCTAATAATTCATAAGTGTAATATTTGAAAAATAATATTCGTTCTGGATTAATAAATATCTTTTTGACTGTAACAGAAATCTATAAAAAGTACCTTTAAAAAGGTAAAACTTGTCTCAAGTATGATGCTTCTTCCCCAGTTAAATATACAATCTCTTTAGTTACTATATCGATGTAATCTTTTTTTGATAATGTAAAAAATTAAATTTACCAGATTCTGGACACAACGTCGAATTCATATTTCTAACTAAAAATCAATTCTTTATTACATTTTTTATATTATCTAAATTTGACCTTAAGAAAATTATAAAATAAATAGAAATTGCTGTCAAAGCTTCTATTTGTCTCAATAATGCAAATTAGAGAAACAGTTTCTTATCAGTTTCCAATTTCTTACTGCAAAATTTGGCTAATGAAAATTATGGTATCATTTTAGAAATAGTCAAGTATTCTTTTTAGCTTAGCAGCAATCTTAGAAGTTTGTAAGTCATTTTAGTTGTTCTATTATTTTTTGCTCTTTTCAATTTTGCACAATATTCTTTATCTTAATCCATTAACGACCAAGACCCCGAATTTTCAACATCTTTTTCAAGGCTTTTTTCAACTAAAAGAAGGTTTGGAAAAATTTGAAAAAGATCATATCCGACGTATTTTGAGCTATTCTTTGGAATCGTGATACCGATTTATTGTTAAAATACTCCTGCAAAAAAATATGGCGTGTTTTCACGAAAAAAAGTTACAAAAATTGGAAAGTTCCAACTTCATAAATTTTTTTCATAAAGAAAATGTAATGACAATAATTCAAAATACTGCAAAAAAGTGCAATAGATGTTCAAATATTACGGGAAATTTTTTTTCATGATTCTAAAATATTTTTAACCTCTTCAAAATGGCCATATTTCGCAAAATCCCAAATACTCAAAATTTAATAAGCAATTTTTCAGACAACTTCTTAGAGGGCTCTTTTACAACTAAAAAGAAGATTTTGAAAAATTTCGGAAAGATCCTATACGGTGTATTTTGACCTGTTCTTTCGAATGGTACGACTTATTTTTTGCTAAAACACTCTTGAAAAAAAATTAGACGTGTTTTTCACGAAAAAAAGTGAAAAAATTTAGAAATTTTCAACTATTTTAAAGAAAAAGTTTTCCCGTAATATTTGAACATCGAATGTACTTTTTTGCAGTATTTTGAATTATTGTCAGTGCATTTTCCTTATGAAAAAAATTTATAAAGTTGGAAATTTCCAAATTTTGTAACTTTTTTCGTGAAAAACACGCCATATTTTTTGCAGAAATATTTTAACAAAAAATCGGTATCACCATTCGAAAGAACAGTTCAAAATACGTCGGATATGGTCTTTTTCAAATTTTTTCCAACCTTTTTTTTTAGTTGAAAAAAAGCCTTGAAAAAGTTGTTGAAAATTCGGGGTCTTGGTCGTTAATGGGTTAAAATGACTTTGAACATACCTGGTGGTACGGCGTCAGGCAGTTTGTAGCCACGCTGTATAGCCACGCTGTATAGCCACGCTGCTGAAACATTTAAATTTGTTTGGAAGTACTGTATACTGCTCATCCTTGCGCCTCTCGTCAATTTGACCGGTAGGGAGAGCTGCTTTCCCAAGCTTTTTCCCTCGCAGTCAGTTCGTATGGCAAGACATATAATCTTGAATAAATCAATTTAAATTTTAATAGTTTAAAATTTGTGCAAGATCCCGATTCACTTGAAACAAAATATTTAAGAAATCCGTTGAGATATTAGAATTAAAAATATTGTACGAAAAATATTAAAAAGCACTGGTAAGTTTTTGTGCTAATAGCATAACAAATCACTGATACACCATTGAATATAATCCAGAACATGTTATGAAATTATTTAAATAGTATATATTGTCGTATTAAAGGAAGAACGCACTATTTAAGTTGAGCGCCGAAAAATGCACTGTCTCGGCATAGCGGTAAAAAGGTGCCATCCCACTTAAACGGTAAAGTAACGATTATTATTTTTCTCTTTTATTAATTTATTAACTTAAATTCTTACCACATACACTTCACTGCTCTACACTGTTTAAATTCAAGTTAAAGTTCTAGAAGTTTAGCGTTCTAGAACGTCTCTATGTTCTAGCTTGGAAGGTCTCAACGTAAGGCCTCGACGGTTCAAGACATACTGACGTCTTCAACATACTGCATGCCAAAAATAGTACATTTAAATGGTTTGCTAGATGCAAAATTAATATATTTAAATAGTGCAGTTCGATAGGTACCCAAAAATCTATTGTAATTGACCTGAGCTTCATTGTCTTATGGTACTTTCAAAGGCCAGGTAATAGGGACTGAACCCTCATTAGAAGTTACCCTGGTTAGAGGCACATAATAGAACTACTTTGAAATATTTATAATGCATATTGCTACCTCAGAGAGGAAACTTTCTATTGATGAAACAAAAATTTTTTTGCAGATACGTAAATAATTATTTTAAATAATCCATGATGAAAGTCCGATGTTGAAATCAGATGACACTGGTGTACGCAAAATTTGCTTTAAGGCACGTTGTATGGAATAATATAGTACGTATAACACATGTGTTCAAGTTATCTCGACCCATGTGATTGTCTTTCACCCTCGTTGCGATAATCTCCTACACCTACTTGATGCATAATATATAACAATTTTAACAGCATTAGAACATAAACTGACTACAAAATAATTTTTCTTGGATACGTGTGTAAATGTGTATGTACTGTATATGGAGAACGACTGAACCGTTTCTTAAATTTCATTAGAAATGTGATGCTTAAAATAGCCGAGTTCTTAGCCTTTTCACAACTTTGGCGAAATAGAAAGGACTAATAAAGTTTCAATACATTAATTGCTTTGAATAATAAAAGCTACTTTGATTCGATCTTAATAGAGTTTATGATAGGATTTTATTAATGAATAAAAGATTCATTATATTAATAATATATTTTATTACTATTCTTCCAGTTATTTATTTAATTACTTATTTATTTATTTATTACTATTATTAAATTTATCTAGTCTTACATACAAGAGCTGGAACTGCTCTTTTACCGTTTTCAGCATCCTTATCTCTTTTTCTGAATCAGCTATACCTTGCTGATAAGCAGCCCTCAATTTTTTCGCTGAAGTCTCTTCTTGATGTTCCTACACGTACTGAGCTTGTAGCATTAATTTTTTCCTCGTCTGATCGCATTACCTTACTCCTTTTTGATTTTTGCTCGGATCTCTGCATCTTAGATGAAACTGTGATGTCTTGTATGTTTTCAAAGTACTGTTCAAGACTTTATCCACTAGAATATTTGGAATTAGCTGCATCCTCGAGGAAGGCGATGTTCGTACTCCACCCTTAAGTTGTTTCGTTGAAGTGACAAGTTACGTCGTTTCGACAGCTTTTATATCCTGTCATCCATTTCAAAAGACTATTGTATCAGGTATGGGCGATATTCGCTATATACTTGCTTTTTCGCCGCCCGTTAAGCATTCCCTGTCCTCACCGTTTAAGCATTAGGTACCTTATACCGTTACTCATGTAATTGCCCTTATTAATATGTAAATTACTATAAAGTGTAGACACAAAATAATACCTATATAGCACGGCCTTATTTTCTTCAGGTAGACGTACACATTTTCTAGCATTGGCCACTTTATGGAAATCTAGCATTAGCTTTGGTCGACTGTTAATCCTACCTAGTAGTCCAGGTGCTTTAGACTTTTTCTCGTTTTAATTGTAAGTAGTGATATTCCAGTGCCTATTTGTTAATTCGAATACATAGATTACAAGTATCAATTTTAGGAGAATTGAAAGTGAACATATCATTGTTTAAAAATGCTTTAACACTTAAAATTACAAAATTTAGTATATTTTTGCCATTATCTCGTCTCCTGTTGGTCTGAAAAGGAGAGTCCGGAGACTCCGGATCATGGATTTTTCTGATACCGAAGGATACCATTCTTTGACCAAAATAATGGAACACATGTTTCAGGATTTAGTCCAATGGGCCATAAATTTGTCTGTACCTCTCTATTGATATTTTAATTTTTAAGTAAAATACCATTTTTTACTCGAATTAATAATTATTTAATTCTGACCTCTTTAAACCGCACATATTCTAATTTTTTTAATAATAGTAGTTGAGAAAAAATAATTATAATTAATTAGAATTTATATATCAATAAGATAAAAATTTTTAAATCCCAACAAGCGTAAATACATATAAATAAGAAAAAACACTAATTTTCAATATAATTTGATTATTTAATTGATGTAATATTTTTTTCCTATTCTTTTACTTAAAATTCTGAACTACATGAGCTATTTTACTATTTTGAAATAAACAAAGCTCCAATAAAAATAAAAATTTGAAAATGAAAGTACATTCACAAACTTGAACACCATATTTTGTTAAAATAAAAACCTCAACTTTATCGCCTTATGTGTTAATGTACGATGCGCATTAATGCGATACTCACAACCTGTTTGATCTGTATTTAATACATAATCCAAATTATGTGATTTTATAAATATAAAACAGTCTTCTTGAAAATTTCGAGCATCTTTCATAACTTTATCAATTGATTTGCCTTCTGTTGGTTTAATGAATCTTGTAATCTTTCTTTGGCATATACGAAATTTTTGTTTGAATTCATTTATCCATGATGATGAGACTATAAACTTGAAATGAATGATCGTGGATAAATGAATTAAAACAAAAAATTCGTATATGCCAAAGAAAGATTATAACAGGTATTGCATTGCAGCTTGCATAGTCCACTTTTGAAAATTTCTCGTGGTAACGTGAAAACTATCTGGTTGAGCCTCATGAAAGCTGTCGAATGTCAATATTGTTACTGCATAATATGTATCAAAAATGGTACCCCCCCTTCCGTATTTCTTTTTCCCATCTAGCTCTTATCCTTATGTGCACGACCACCATGTTGCTGAATTGATTTTAAGCTCCAAGTAGGGTGATCGCAAGCTAAATTAAAAATTTTAATTTTTTTACTAGAGGCCCACTATTGAATATTTTCTTTTCAGCAACTGGGTCATAAGAAGATGGACTTGCTTGTTGTTCGCAATATTGTTCACTTGAAAATGCTATACTTTTTGTTTGACTCAATGATTTTAAGACAAATATTTTACATTTAATACTTTAAAAAAAAATAATTTCTTCTCTTTTTCAATTGAAAATATTCTACAAAAAGTTTAGTTCCATAAAATGATATATGAAATACTTTGGGTATTGAAGCCCTAAATATAATAATTAATTTTTTTGCTGAATGCTACTTCATTATAGATTGAATATAGATATTCAAAAGTTAAATTTTTAAATATAAATATGATGTAAATCTATAAAATGGTTAAGAACTATTTTTATAATATAAATTTATACATGATTAAGTTTTTATTCTTTTGAAAGTTTCTCACTACAGAATTATATTTTATCAATTATCGCAAAATTAAATTTACCAGTTTCTGGAAAAGTAGCTTGTACAGCAAATTTTTCTATTTTTTGTTGAATTTCTACTTCTGTACCCTCAAACATTTCATCTACATAAAACAAATATTCATCTGAATGAATATAAATAATATCAGTAATAGACATGATTTTTTCTGAAATCTCACATCCCAAAGCTTCTGCATCATGAGATATAATATTTGAATTTTCAAAATCAGTAATATTCTTATATTCTTTTAATATTTTTAAGCAAATGTAAACGGCATTGGTGATAAGTTTTTGTTTATCCGGTTCATTTGTTGATGATGTTTCATCCATGTTCTGTTATTTTATTATATGCTAATGAGAATAAAACATTGTTCTCCGTGTAGCAGACAAAATTTAAAATACCCTAGAAGTATATATATATATATATGATATAGCTATTTAAACCATCTAGAGTACTTCAGTATTTATGGTACATATAGCTGGGAGGAATAAAAAAAAATAAATATAACCCGTGACAGTCTCACCTTTTTTAAAAAATTACATTTATTTTTAATTAATTGAATTTTAATTAATTAATTATTATGAATAATCGTATTAGATTGTTGTTATGCTAAGGTTTCGAAGCTATATCAATGACTTCTTTAAGATAAAGTGTTTTAAAAAACATCCAATAGGGCATGGAAATTTTCCTTCTACTTGATTTTGAGACTTATGTTTCTTTCAAGTAATAAAAATTCTTATCGTAGCTTGATAAGTATGTTAATTAACTTTCTCTAGGAATAAGATTCTGTTTCGTACCTATGATCTTATACGATTCAGCTTTAAAGTTCAGACAATGTCTTGTCAGAAATGAAATACCGCATTGCAAAATTCTTGGTGAACTCTGAAGTTTTGTAAGGCCGAATAGCAGGTGTACATACCGAATAGCTTTGCACCTACATTGTTTTATCGCACTTGATGAACGAAGCGCTATTATTAATGTAAGGTTTAGCACTCGTTACGTATAATTTTGTATCTTAAATTGGGTTCGATAACTAAGTTCGAGTAATTCGAGCAGTAAACGAATTGTTTATTAGTATTTTAGTCAATCTAATCTTTAATTTTTCTTAACTTTGTCAAATTTTAAGCAAGTTTCATTTCATTATTGATTTTACATTATTTTTGTCCTTTTTTTCGTAAGTATTACTTACTATCCTGATTATTTACATAGTAAATTTAATATTAAATGTATCTTTCTACACTTTAAGTAGACCCCAAAATTTTCTGAATCTTCAGACCTTAACAAAACCAGATTTTTTAATTAAAAATTGAAGCTTTTACCTCCTTCGATCTTTAATACTGTTCATTGCAAGATTTAATATTTTTTATCAATAAGTATTGAAATGATTACTATCGACTATTAAAATGATTGAATAAGTTTTATGATATAAATAAGCTATCCAGCATTTTTCAAAAAGGAAGCAACAATCAATTTTTGGTGTAAGCTAGCTCAGCTAGCTGTTCAATTGTCCCTCCGTCCCTCCGCGCTCGGTGCAAGCGTACGCGCGACCGCGAGCGACGAGCACCACTCCCCACCTCTTCGCGCTGCTCCATTCCCCCTTTCGCCGCCGATACTGCTGTCCGCTTTAGCCGCGCGCTGGTTGGCTCATCTTCTTAACTTTTAACAATTAATAACTCGGAAACTAGTTGTCGGATCGAAAAACGAGAAATATACGTTGTTCTTAGAATTTTAAGATCTATCGAATAGTATATGTCCTGTTATCCGAAATTAATCCATCCTGTATACTTGCAAGTATATAGTACTTATGCAGACTCCGTTAGAAAATTCGTTCTAATATAATAATAAACTAAAACTCCCCAACCCTCGACCGATTTATATCAATATGCCTATATCAGTATACAATTTATTTTCTACCGTTCTGTATCTTTTCCTGTTCCTTTTGTCTTGTACTACCCTTAAGGGTGCTTTGTAATGTGTTCCTTTTCGGTAAAATGGGCCTAAGCTCATCTATAAATATCTATCTCCCTCCCTCACTCTCTCTCTCTCCTTTCCGCCCTTTCTCTCACGCTTTCTCTCCTTTGCCCTCTGTCCTTTATCCTCCTAAAAAAAATTGTTTTAAAACTAAAGAGGAATGTTTTTTAACGATTTCTTCATAAAAATAAGCGATTTTTTCGTGAAATGATTGTTAATGTGCATAGAATTCGCAACTAAAAGTTACTTAAACTTTCAGAAATAAACTAAAAGTCTTATTAGATTTTTAATATTTATCAATACGAAACCTGAAAGAAAACTTTCTTCAAAAAGGGTTTTACTTTTCAATTGTAGTACTCCAGATTCGATAAAGAATTTATTTGCCTTATGTACGATTTAATTAAAAGACGTAATCTCTAAAAGCAAACTTCTGTTCTGAATAAGTTAAGTGAATTACATTCTGCATATATTTATAGCAGAATATATTTTTGCCAAAAACTTTTTCTTAATAGTTTCCAGGTAATGAATCAGGCATGCACGGCACAAGTAGTTATCTGGCTGTCGACTATTCTCCACACCAATTTAAAGAAAATGAAGTGATTATCAATGCTTTGAAGGATTTGAAGTATGAATTAATGGATTATAACTCTTGTTAAGCAGCTTGGTGCTGCATGACTAAGCGCAAACGGTGCTTTTCTAAGACCGATAAGAGGTAAACAGATGCTTTGGTGACTAAGATTATAATAGAACCGGATACCAAACATGCCATCGGTGTCGAATACAAATCTAAAAGTGACAAATCGGCCAAGAAAGTATACGCGAGTAAAGTGTTAATGTTATCTGGAATAGGACCAGCTGATGAGCTTGAAGAAGCAAACATTGGTGTCCTTGTTGATCTACCAATTGGTAAAAATCTTCAAGATCACGTGGAAATTTACACGTTCCCATTCCCATTAGCGAAAAAAAGTTCAACCTTAAAAGATGGTTACAGTCTGATGAATGATACCCTTTACTGGCTGGATACTCACAAGGGGCCATTGTCTATGATAGAAATACCAATTGTCGCCTTTTCTCAGACAAAGTATGAAAATCGATCTGGAGTGCCGGATATTCGAACCGTGTTTAGTGGTTCTTTGTACGAGGATTTAATCAATTATCCTGAAAATTCCGGCAATCTTAGAATGTTTCCTCTAACATACTACACTTGCATAAGTATCGCCACTGTATTACTCAATTCGCAAGTCGTGGATTCGTTAAACTAAATAAGACTGATCCGACTTATGGTCCTCCAATAATACAATTAAATTTCCTGACAGTTACTGAAGACATGGATCGATTAGTGGAAGGATTACGAATCGCATGAAAAATATTTTAAACTAAAACATTCAAGCAACACTTTACAGCTTTAAAGAAATCCGACAACCAATAAAAGAATGCGCAAATTTTGAGCTAGAAAGTGATGATTATCTCAAACGTCTGATTGAAAAACAAACTACTGGATTCTTCCATGGGACGAGTTCTTGCAAGATGAGCCCGCGATCTGATTAAAGTACAGTCGTGAGTCCTCGATTAAAAGTACACGGTATAATAAGTCTTCGAGTTGTTAATGCTTCAATTATACCACTGGTCCCAAAAGGAAATATTAATGCTCCCGTTATTATGATAGCCGAAAAATCAAAGGAGATTGGCTGTAAGAATAATATGTAAAAAATAAAATGATGAATCACTTAAACCGACATGATATTAAATTATTCGAAAGCTACTGTGTATTTTCTACTTTGTGTACGACTCCCCCCTCCCCCATTGAATAATTAGTGAAAGAACACAATTACCGGTATTCAGGCGCCTGCTTCCTTATACACTTCCACGCCGGCGAGGCTCGCGACTGTTTCGGGCGTACCTACGCCTTGCGCCGCGAATACTTGTGTATCGTCGAGTATTTTAAATTTAATGGAGATGCAGTTTGATTTGCTTGGGCGAACATTGGCCGATTTTGAATCTCGGATAGAATGCAGACTTGGTAAATTTACAAATGAACCAGATACCGTACCAGCAACGGATGAGTTGGTTAATAAACTGATTTCTCAGGTCTCATCTCTTGAGCGAAAATTGGACGTGCAGTCAACCCAGCTGGAGGGGCTGCACAGTGATCGGCTAATGTTACTCCATGAAAATAAATTATTAAAAGAGAAAATAAATTCACTTGTAGATAGAATTTCTGTAATGG
>UELU01097154.1:1189-18970 GCA_900490025.1 Megastigmus dorsalis
GGGGGGGGGGGGGGGGGGGGGGAACCTCGAGGTCGAGGTAGCGACATTCGACAAATGGATAAAGGGAGGGTTATGAATGCATGCTCTTGTTGAGATGTTCGTCGTGTACATAAATGAAAACTGATCACTGAAATATTATTCAATTTTCGTCCTCTACAAAATTAAAGTCATCCAATGAATGTAGCTCGTCTCCGAAAATACCTAGGAAATTTTATGGCCAATTCATCAAAAGCTGAACCGGATTGCTCAGACTTTTTTACATATGAAAAAATTTTTGTTATTTTATTAATATGTATGTATAAATAAATCCTGATGAGATTATAATTACGAATGGAAATTCAAAATTCAAATTGGTTTTAATATATAATCTATGTTTTTAGCCACAGCGGCATATGCAATCACACACATGAATCTCTATTTAGTATCGCAATTTGATATATGCTCATAAAATTATAGGTTTTGATTAAAATTTGAATAGTGATTGAATAAATTAGAGTGGACGCATAAACGTCGGTAATACAAAATTCAATTCGAACGAACATAAAGCATCGACTCCATGTCCTCAACATCGCTATAATCTACTTTCATCAAAATCCGATTATCGTCGTAACTATAGGTCCGTTTGTTTTTCTTTACCCGCGCGAAAGAAAAATATCCAGCAATCCTTTTGCAATTGAAAAAAAGCGGCTTCGCAGCAACATTAAACATTGTGCAAAATATAGTCAAACGATTTTATGGAGCTTAGTATCACTGACAGGATTCTCTCCGCGGGAAACTAAGTTTTATCCGGGAATTGAAAGGAGGAGGGGCGGGAAATACCTTACGGCCAAAAAGACCCTAAAGGAAGAAAACTATAAAGTTTATACTACGTATAGGAGAAAGGAAAAAAAAGCAGTTCGGTTCAAGCAACGGGACGGCGCATCGGCGCGCATTTTCCAACTGTTTTAGCGAATCGGAAATAAGCTCGCCGATAAACGTTCGGAACAAACTTTAAAATGAATACCACATAAAGTTGAACGGATGGAGCAGAATATATATATATGGAAGTCCTGGACTATCCTTTTTCCGTTCGCTTTCAATCGTTCCTTTGTCTTCTCGATAATATATATTATATCAACTCGTTGCATTCTGAGCTGCCCATCTTTTTCACTTTCCCACCAGCTCTCCACACACATACACTTAAGGTGAGCTATATTCCTTATTTTCTAGTTACCACCTCCTTCTCTCCCCCCCCCCTTCCGCCACCTCCATTTCTTAATCTATTCCCAAGCTTCTCTCGCTCAGTCTACCATTATACGTGTTTAAGTCTTAAGTCCTCGAGAAGAGATCTTGGGCACGAGATACGCGGGGCGTTCAATTACAGGCTTTGAAAGTCGTTACCAAAGGAAGCTGGTAGCGCGACGATTTTGTCCCTCTCTCTCTCTCTCTCTCTCTGCCTCACTTTCTCTCTGCCTCTGTGTCTCGCTTGCCGAAGTTAAGACACGTAGGGTCTAAAGTACGTGTAGATGTCCCGCGCTGTTGCGCCCCCTCCACCCCCTCGTTCCCGCCGACTATATCTGATTCTATACCGTGTGCGCAGGCCATTCTTCCGACGCTCGACTCCGAACTTTATAATATAGGAAATCGATTCGGTGTCCCCCAGCCCGATTCAGGTTTTTATTTTTCTTAAATTGCTCGATACGAAATTACTTCGAGATAAGGAGCTTGTATGATTTCGATTTATTGTGCCGATGCCTTTGTTGGATCCAGTTGTCCGTTTTATTACCGAGATATTTAATTATGGTTGGCAATGCAGTAAGCCACTTGAACTTTAGCTGTATAAGCTTCGTATATATCTTGAAAATATTCTGGCGAAATCTCTAAAATTCGACTATTATATAAATACACGTGTATGGTTGCCAGAATAATGAATTCTTTTTCATTCCTATTATTATTACTATAACTATATCTAAAAAGAAAAGACAAAAGAAAAATGCAACAAATGCTTATGAAATTTGCTACAGGTCCTAACCAATTATATTCAATATCTCTTGAATCCTCAGTTAAGCGCTCCGTTGAACGTTATATAAAAATAATTTCTAAAAGTCCGATATAAAGCTGAAGGGAATGAAAGCGATAACTTCTGGCCATTGGTTTAAGTGTCGATGCGCGCGCTTTCGCGGGCCGCGCCTCACTATACCGCCCTTGCCAATTATATTGCTAACTTGCATCCTCGAATTTCGCGGCGTTAACGACTTTGTCGATATAGCCTCTGCAGCGACGCGCGCGCGTCTATTGCTGTCCCTTTCGCGCTCTCCCTATACGGCGACAGAGTGAGAGGACTGGTGGTGGCGCGTGGCGGTGGCGGGAAGAGAGGTCGCTGGGGTGTAGCGGGTATTTACCGTGCACGAAAATTGCCCAGAAACCGGATATCGCGCTATCGGGTTTCAGTTCTCGCGCATACCTCATGGCAATGATGTAGTTCGCCTTCTCTCTCTCTCTCTCTCTATCTCTCTTTAGCTCCGGCGGCGCAAGACCTTTCGCATTTAACGTAACAAGCTTCGGTTTACACCGCGGTCTATTGTTACTATTTAGCGATCAAGCTGAACACTAAGCGATATCGCTTTCGAAAATTGCTTTAAAAAGTCTATACATTAATTAATTGCTGCGGTCCCGCATTTATGATCTTCCAAGAATTGTATGTATCATAAATATCAAAGAGCAGCCGCTTCGTGTTCACCGCTTCCGGCAGTCTGCAAAACGCGGAAAAAAGGGAAAATACACAGTCTGAACCAGTTGATTGAACTCATACACGTTCATTTTGTGCCTTTGAACATAGCCACTTTAACTTTTTTTTTATTATAGACGCCTCATAAATAATTTATGCCCTCTAGAAATTACAAGCTGAATGCATGTCGACTGTGAAAATTAGCCAGATAATTAGTCACTCGCCATGTATTTTTCTTTTCGTATATGGCCCCGAGGGAGCAAAAGAAAACATCCGACTGAGAAATTATTAGAATCACATTTGCATAATGAGACTCGCGTGTTCCGCACGGAGTCCGAGTTTAGTTTAAACGCAAATACAGGGACACGTCATATAAACATTTTAATTAACAAGTCTCGCATGTACCACGACGAGCTGAAGTAGTTACAGAAATTCACTAGTCACAGGACGGTTTGCACATGCCGGCCGCCGCGGCGATCTGCGCTCCATTCGGGACGAATATATATATACACATGCCGCGCGGAGCTGCTGCTGCTGCTGCTATACTATACTCGTCGGACATCAGTTTCGTCTGACCGTACATCGAATAACTACTGCCACATGCGGCATGCCCATGAGTGCTAACCTATGCGTGACAGATGTTCCGTTCCGTTCCGCATATCGCACGCGTGTACAACGATCCAAGTTTTTTAAAAGGCCTGCTCGCATATATTCCTAGCCGAGTCATTTTCTGTTAACAAACTGTTACACTCTCGCTCGAACTGATTTTAACCATGAATATGCATAAACGTGAAATATGCGAAATAAATCGCGCACAAATGTATACACAGGGCGAAAGGCAAGAAATATATATGTAAAACATGCGAGATTCGAATGTTTTCACTTCCGTGAATGTATGAATTTAAGTTTGGCTTTGGTAGATTAATTTTAATGCTCATTGCTGATTCAAATTTTGAACAATAAAGTCATTCTTATTCAGCCTCATAATACCCTTCCGTCTACTGTAATACCCTTCTGCAGTTATAATCGTTTATACGGGAAAAAGAAACGATTAAAGATCTTATGTCGTGAATATAAATTTTTTATCCGTCAAAGTCGGCATTTATCAAAATGAAACATATTTTCAAAAATAACATTCCATGCTACTCTCGAAAAATCAAATAACAGTAGATGAGTTTTATTATTGACCTGTACGGGAAGTTGTATTATAAAATATTATTTTCATATAATAAATTTCAGTAATTTCAGATTTTATTTCAGTAAAAATAACTTTATTGAAGTATTTTTAATAATAACTATATTTCCATAATGTCGCAACTTTTACTTTATTCACGTGTATAGTTCTTCAAACAAATTAACTTTCATGTTTGATTTTTAATTCTATGACTTTTAGTCGTATCGAATAATTAAACATTACATTGAAAAAACCTCGATACTTTTTTTTATTTTTAATGCTTCGAATGCAAGAACTACATTTCTTTCAGCCTATTTAATTAAAATTTCAATTTGTGTTATTTTTCTGTTTTGTATTAATTTTTTGGATCATACCTAGTAATCATAAAATTCGATACAAATTGGATTTCTAAATCTTTTAACGTCAGAATTTCATGTATAAAGTATACATAAACCTGCGTGTATCACATGAATCAGCTTTGAAAACAAGTCGCTCTCGTTAAGCACTTTTTATCCTCTCTGTCCCCCTTCCCACGTATTCGTGCATCGGGATACCGGATTCGCTCAAAATTTAATCTCCCAGCTCGGAGGTTCCGACAAAGCATCGAATAAGCGACTAGCAAAGGAAGCCAGCAAAAAGTTGGGAAATCTTTATTAACATCTGAAACATTCATTCTGCTTTCACGTCTCTCTCGCTTCTTCTCTCTGTGTATCTCTCTCTCTCTCTCTCTCTCTCTCTCTCTCTCTCTCTCTCTCTCTGTCTCCGTCGAAAAAGTATATATAGGAAACACAAATATATAACTCGTCGGGGATGCGAAACGAAGCCTTCGGAATGTAAAGTATACGGAAATAAATGTGGAAAAGAAGCGTACACACATAAGAGAAAAGTAGTACGGCAAAAGAAGACGAGGCGGAAGAAGAAGAAGAAGAAGAAGAAGAAGAAGAAGAAGAAGAAGAAGCAAAAGGAAAAAAGGAGTCACGCAGGGAGGGCTTTAAAGCGCAATTCGTCGAGTTCGCGCGCCGATCGACAGGGATATAAATCAATACGCACGAGGTGGCATAGCTTCCGACTGTGTATCGCTATAGAGGGAATTCCACGTTCAATCGGAATTCAAAGCAAAAAGTTCTAAGCAAAGTTTTTATTTAGGCTTTCAGACCAGAGAAGCGCTGTATAGACTCTATACCTTTTTCTCTTTTTCTCAAAAGTAATCAAGAGAACAAATTTTACTGAGATTATTTAGTAATAGGAGGCTTAAACATTGAATGATGTATAACCATCGTGTCGCGTACTTGCAATTAATTGTGGTAATTAATTTATTTTCTAACATTAATGCTTTTAATAAAAAAATAATCCGTTCATGAAATATTTTTACGTGGTAGACATAAAAATATTTTACATGCATAAACTATGGAATTAATATATGTATACGTTGCAGGATGTTATAGTTATTACAAGTTTAAGCTGTAGTTCTGCTTTTATATGTCCAAGGCGGTGCTTCATTTATATTCATTGTAAAAATCATGATTTTTAATAATACAAACATTCATCGCCTAACTGTTATATAAAGTTAACGCCCACTTACGTTCGCTCTATCCCGTTCAAACTCTCCGAATGAATCCGTATTCGCAGTATATACCGATTAATGAAACTCGACATGCAACGCCCCACATGTATGTAGCGCAATACCATTTCCCCCTTTCGCTTTTTTCTCTCTCTCGCGCGCGCGCACCTTTCGACCGGTTTCATTTCTTTTTTTTCCTTGGCGCTCTTTTTCTCGCCTCCTTTCTCCGAGGGCCCCCGCAGAAATACTACTCCAGCTTATTTATTCCAGCCAACCGGCAGCAGCCGAGCGCAGACGTGCCGGGGATAATGTGAATATTCCTGAAATGGAACGCGCACAACAGCCTTTGTCTTCGAAACGTAAAATTTATTGGTTTTGTATGCGAGTGTATGTGCTGGGTGGGGGAGCTTGAAAGCTCGACGCGCACAGCGCTTGGCAAAGTCTGCTTTCATCGGCGGAAGAGATGCTGATATCTTCGCTGCGAGCACCGCGCTGATTCTCCGGGGTTCCGAGGGCGGGTGGCAAAGGGAAAATAAGGCTGATCCAACGAAAAGCTAGAGAAATTTCTCTGGATTTGGGATTTGATGTGTTATCAATCGTAGTTTTATCAGTTCGTTGCGCGGAAATCCCCTGCACTGTCTTATACTTATTCTCGCCTTCCTCTTTGGACTATTGCGAATTATTGTGCTGTTTATTCTCAATATACTGCAAGTGGTGAAGTAGTTACCTAACATAATTGGACAAAGATAAATGTCCCTGCACGCTGTAGCGTTACAGTGGATTACCAGCTTCCACTTTCAACTTTTTTTGAAAGCAAATATTTTATCGTCTCCTATATTGGAATAAATGCAGGATAATATAGTAGCTCGGTATCTCGATAAATTGTTCTTCTTATTGTGTAGAATAAAATAAATTATTATAAAGGTAATAAATAGAAGTGATAGAACATTACCGTGCTTGCAAATTGTGTGATATTTTTGTCGATCGACAGCTATAATAACAAAAGTACGCGTAATTTATTGGTACCGAGACAACTTAAAACTTGTCAATATTCATTTTAACTGTGCACTGGTTGTACTCATTGATATTCAGATGCGACGCTAATTGATGGTTAATTAACGGCGGCTACTATTTCCAATTCAAAACTGCCTTTCCATTTACTTAGGGTGAGTATAATGTATGCTTGTTTAATGACATTCAGCAGCATCGCATATTTATTGATTATCGAGTTCGAGAGAACAACCAAAATTGTGAAAGTCTTAAAAAGTATAAGAATGGGGAGTGAGATTTTAATTCAAACTTTGTTAACCAGCGAAGAACCATCTATTTGTCTTACACTTAGTCCGTAAAATGTTTAACGAACCTTGTAATAACAGGATCAGGACTTGCGAGATTCCTTACGAACCAAAACGGGCTTGCAGTTGCAATCATTATACTTCTTTTTAATTCTTCGAAGGAGATGGAATACCTATTTGACATTCTGGAACACGTCTCTTTCATTCCCGAGTCTAAAAACGTACCGTGCATATTTTACCATATCTTTAAACGCTTGAGCAATTAGTTGATTTAAAAATGACGAGTGTATTCAGAGTGGCGTCTTCACGTGAACGGAATCTCTTTTCCTTTTAGTATATCGTGAAATTGAGAATTATATAACCAAGCACAGTGCTTGCTATTTTAATTATGTATTTAGTTATTAACCAAATAATTAAGATTAATTATCGTATTCACGTGCATTCGGAAAAGTTGTAAGCTTTGAGTCTTTTTGAATCTCTTCTCGCTCCATTGACAGTCCTATCCCATGGGAAAAAGTCGACATCCAAATCTTGGAGTAGAAGTTTGGCGTCTTCCATTTTGCCGGAGTTTTACGAGTGCGCCGAGGTCCGGGAGGCAAAAGCATGGCGCACTGCTGACAGAGTCGCAGGAAGAGGAGGAGGAGGAACAGTTCCCGCACAGCGCGCAACACAAAACTTTTGAATCGAGTTCGTGCCAATTGGTCGCGGCGGCAGCTATATACCTCCCCCGACCCACTTTTGACTGACAGACGAATTCTAAACACACGACCAATTCCATTTCCGCTCTATCAACCTCAAAGGTGGCCGAGCACGCGCGAGCCTCTATTGACTCGCGGCCTGCAGGGGGCTACTGCGAGCCAAAGAAAAACAAAGCCATCGCGAACAGTCAATATATACAGCGGCCGGAGTCCTTCGATGGCTATAGATGCGCGCCTTTCTCTTTCTCTCTATATACCCCCCGTCTAGTCCCTTTTCTCGTGGCCGCGGGGAAAAGTTGTTCCGAGCGCGCAGCGATGGAACTTTGGAAAATTGTAAACAGGCATTCGGTTCTCGGCTATATGTATATCCGCGCGGTCTGTATACTGTACTCCGCAACAAAGACTCGCAGAATCGCGGTTTGCGTTTAATGGATATTCCAGCGATTTGGCCGGGGACATTGCAAAAGTTAATGAGCGGGAGAAATGCTGTGCGCTGGACGTCGTAGAAGCGAATCCGTATAAATGAAGTGGAGAGTTGCCTTGATTATGGAAATTTAACGAGTGGGTATTATCATGCTAGGTTGAGTATAAAATATTTGAGCTACTGTGCAAGCTAGTGAATGCATTAAACATTTCCACTTGAGTCACCGAGTTAATCTTTTGATTTTTGCTTAAGTCTATATATTATATCGAGAGATTGGTTTTAAATTTATTCACTGATTCTTCCAATAGTTTTTTTTTTCTAATAAAGATATTTAAAAACGAGGTCCAAATATCTATTTAATAATTGGTTTCGTCTAGAGGAAAGTGATGAACGGTTACAGAGTAATAAAAGTAATTGAAAATTGTGCTCACCTATGAATTATTTAGCCATATGCTTATACAAATAGCGCATAAATCGTTTGTCTTAAACGAGGACATTACCACCGCCTAGTAGCGAAAATTATGGTCCGCATAGGAATCATAAAGCTGATACGTCTCGTGAAATTGCAAAGCTTTTCAAGCTGCTACAGTCACGCTCTTTATTCGGCAAAAATATTATAATGCAAAGAAGCTGAAGTTATGAGTTTCGAGTTGAAAATAGTGCCACTTTGCATAATTTTCAATTCTATGTAAATTCGTAAAATGGTATCTTGTATGTCTTGCATTTAATATATGTATAAATACTTATAGTTTACAAATAATTAACAAGTCACCTTTTTAATATCAAGCGAGATAACAATATTCTTTAAGTATTATTAAACAACAAAATTTTGCCTTAAAGAAAATATTTTCAACTATATCCGAGAAAATATTAATTTTAAATTTTATGTATATTAATTTAACTATCGTATAAGCTATTATACAACTTTAACATATGTTTCTCAAATGTTTAAAGAACAAAAATTTTCTCATAAAGGTCATAGTTTTTGTAATAGAATTGCTATTGTCACGTAGCTCCCTAAAATTTAAATATACATAATTAATATATAATTTATAAATAAATAAAGCAATTCTATATTAATTTTATTCTCAATATTCAAAATATTTTTATAAATAAATAAATTAATCAATAATAACTTGACATCATACAAAAACTACTTAATAAATTATAATAAATTTTTATAAACCTCATTTATCAAAGAAGAATAAAATTTTATAATTTAAAAAAACGGTATTTTTAATCGAAGTAAGGTAGAATATATATCGATCGGAGCGAACCAGTATTGTGCAAAATAAATTTTTTAAAGGGAATTTCTTTTATTCCCTTCTTTCACGAACACACAAAAAAAGTAAATAAAGTATGTAAAAGTAAATTATAAATACCTATTTTTTATTATAAAACAATAGAAAGTAGTAAAAAAAATTTTTTTTCATCTTTACAAAGCTTCTTCTAGGAGGAAACAATCTTAAAAATTTGACCACAATCACAAAATGGAATGTTATTACTAAAGTCCATTAACTTATTAGAACAATCTACTAGTAGTTTGTTTCATTCTCATCTAAATCCGCGATTCCTAGTTTTGACGCTTTTCCTAGCAAGACAAGGGGAGAGAAAGAAGAAGTCAGAAGACAGAGAGAAATGAAGATCGTTGCCTGTCGTATTTTTCTACGCTAAGCCCCAATTGATCAGTGAATGGTGGAGAAACTGCTTCCAGTAAGTATGCTGGTTTCTTTTGTGTAGCTTTGAAAAAATTCGGAATTGTCTTGGCCATCGGAAGACGGAAATGTGGGGTATAATCGTTGCTGAAAAAATGATGTCAACTAACTAATGTCATCAATTTCAACGTACTGAACGAAAATGCTTTGAGTGCTTGTATACACTATTTTACTTGTTACTATTGTTTTACAACAATATAATTCTCTATTGCATCTATTTACTGGACTGTATTAACACAGAAAATATTTTTAATGTTTCTGTTTCAATAAAGCATCTAGCGATTTATGTACTTGCACATTTTACATCCAATTCGCTTACTTTTAAGATATTTCTCGTAAAAGATTTATTGTATTTAGACTTTATGTACATGACGTAGTTAACCGCAAAATATTTTTAGCTCAACAACTGTTGTAAAATTCGGGTCGTTATATTTAGTATAAAAGAAGTTGAAATTCAATTAATATTTTACGAGACATACATTAAAAGTAGGAGATCCAGATCCGTAAGTGCAATACCAGTACCTTCATCGATGTTTTCCTTCGGACCAAAAATATGCTTTTCCGTACTTATTCAGCAATTTTTTATGTTATTCCATCTAAATTTATTTACTCGTGAACAAGGTAGTACATACCCCTGGAAAATTCTTCTATCTCGAGTAATGGTCATACTGTTCATTTTTTTCTTACGAGAAAATACTTCAATATATCTATAGTGCCTTGTAATAAATCCCATGGTGTGCATTAGCGTTAAACTTCAGTACACAAGATGCAATGAAGCCGTATTGATGCGATATTTTTACGTACATTTTATAATAAACAGAGGCGCCTCTAGAATATTATGAAAAGTCTTGAACATCGTGGATCGGCTATCCAATATGAAAATCGTTTTAGTATTATTACTCACAAAGGCCTTTGGATTTATGAAGATTAAAGTTCTGCAACTACATTTTTACATAACACCTAATTGGTTTCAGATAGCTTTAAAAACGTTTAATCTTACTTATTTTATGATAAACGATTACAATGAATACTTTAAAATCAAAATTATTAACAGTTTCTTAAATAACTAGAGACATCGCAAAGTCTACTATAATTCAGATTTTATCGAAAGCTTTTTCAATTTTTTATCAGATTCATAGTCCACTATACAACTGGAAATAACGGAATTGAATTTTTTCACAATAATAATTTTATAGGTTCATTGCTAAAAAGTTGATGATTTATCGACAATTTTCAGTGGCCACAAACTCAAAATAAATTACAGTGTTCGCCGTAAATTACTGCTGTTTATTCAAAATGTATCAAAGTCCACTACGAAGCGGTCATGACCCCTCGAAAATATTATTCAATAAAGATATGAGAATCATAGGAGAAAAGCAGGCATATCTTGTTATTTACGAGGAATTTGGCTAGTGAAATTTAATTATTCTCTCTAATTTAGGACCAATGAAAATTTATGAGGCGGACCTGTCAGCTTCGGCCTTACCATCCTAACATTTTTTTCAATGAAGGAAAGCAGATACCTCTGGTTTTGCGAAATTATCCGACTTTATTTTTTCTTAATATTTATTTTCATCGAATTGTATAAATAAAATGTCGTTTCTGAATAATTTGTTCTTTAAAATACTGTAATTGCCCATCGAGTATAAATCAAATTGTTTCTGGAAAGGCAATCAGCATAAATACAAATTTTTAGCGATGCCTGACTACAACGAGATTACTCTACTGATATTGATAAATTGTTCACACATATTATAGAGTAAAACATAATTAATAAGAGTTCAATTTGATTTTCAGAAAAATATTTGTAACAAAGTACCGATAGCTACATTATTTTAAAATGATTACGAATAGGCTTTAATTGAGCTAACATAAGTGTTGCTTTATACATATATTTTTCATACAGCTTTTTGAAACATTTTATTCAACAATGCGTGGTATGGATACATGAAGCAAATAAAGCAAGATAAAGCTCGTTTATCGCCCCCTACTTGAGCGTATCTTTATGGTAAAGGCGTAAAGACGTTAGCAGAGAGAGAAAGTTCATTAACTTTATCGCATATTTCGCGTGCACTACTGATTTCAAATTCGTTCCCGAGCATTGTTTTATCAAAATGTCATATCTAAATTAATGCCGCTTGTTCCTTTATATTTTTTATCTTCTAATATACTCTCACGAATAATTTAAAAATCAAAAGAATTTTGTTTAAACTTTTGCTGCACAGTGTTACGTATTCTTGTTTTCAAAATATGGAGATAGAATAAATTGTTACATTATCCTCGATATACAACTCTGATTACAATTTAGATAGAATACCTCCCATAAAGTAAGCGCAATTTTTTATACAGGGTTAATTAAACAGAACTAAGTATTTGTGGTGATTTAAAGAAAAATACTAAGAAATCTGCAATGGATTTTATGAAGGTCATTCTTGCATATTAACTGCAGATATCTTAAGAATTTCAACTTCGAGATGAATTTAGTACGAAATTATTTGATAGTTTGGTTTGATACAAGTTATCATAAATCCACCTCTAAGATCTACCAGTTGTGTTGATTAAAAAAGAAAGAAGTCATTATATTGAATGATACCATGAACTGATATGACTAAAATTTCTTTTAAAATTATATTGTGTAGTGTGTGACAGCAACAAGTTGCAATTTGTATAGAAACAAGTGAAAATACTAATTTTTCTAAGAACCTAATCCGTAAACTCATAGTTTAATATTTTATGCAATATATGACGACTTTTTTTTATTACTCACTGCGCATACATTTCTTTATCCATGAGTAGTAATCGTGGTTGCCAAATGCTTACCTGAAACATAAAAAAATCATAAATTATATTACAAATACATTTTATTTATTTATTATTTTTTCTTATAATAAAAATTGTGATTATGGGTTCATAGTAAAATAGCAAGAATTGCAGTCGCTAGAATATATTTTTCTTTTTGTATAAATTCAATATAAATAAATCTTTTCGTAGTTGAAACAAAGTGAAAGTCAATATTTATTAAGAGAGCCAAACATTCATGCGAGTCAATTTTTATATTTCCGGGAAATTTTATTTCTATCAAATAAAATACTTGGAACTGAACACTATATTGATTTACCTCTTCGGTGCAAATAATGCAGCAAAATTTAAAAGTGATGACAGGGAAGAATCGATCAATGTAGATTTATATAAATAACAAGCTTACGATGTAAATTGAAATTCATCGATATTTTGTAAAGCAAGAGCGTGCTGATGAATCTCATGACTGTATAACAATGCGATTGTTTTCTCTATTCGAGTACTTCCATTATGGGGTCCGGAAAAGTGCTATACATATTAAAATTAAAAGGAGATCCGCAGTTGAGCAGGTCTCATCGCTTTCAAGCAATAAAAGCTTTTAGTAGCATAAACAAACGTAATAGTACACACTCGGTAAAGCATCGATAACACACAAATAATTTTCTTCTTATTTTATTATTGAGGAGACTGACTCCCAATATAAGTAATAGTATGTATAATATTCAATAAAGTATTAGTAAAGGAGGTTCATAAGAAATTTCATGAAAGGAGAAGACAGCAAGGGCTCTCTCCGCACCAGACCAAAGACAAGAAAAGTCTTCATTATGTGATTCTATCTCTATTGAACTGTAAGTTTTTTTTAACGTCTCTAATGTTTTTCTACATTGTTTTAAGCATAATATATCACAAAAATAAAGCTTCCCATAAGAGCTCTAATAAAAAGCAGTATAAATGCTATCTTTGGAGCACTGCATCTTAATAAAATGGTCGTAAATAAAACTTACTAAAAATATTAAAAAAATTCAGGGTACCTTGTGATACTCTAAAGAATCATAATATCCAACTTTTCTTCAGAGCTGTTTGCATTTAGCTAGTGTAACGTATGAACCTGCTTAATATGAATAGACACACCTAGAGTCTACATATTAATATGAATAATAGTACTATAATTTTTACTTGATAAAATAATTCTAAAAATGTATATAAGGCTTTGATTACTGTGCGATATAAGAACTGGTGCACAATTCTAAAGATTCTAAAAAAATTATAAAATAATTTTCAAGGATAAATGAACTGTTATACCAAAAAAAAAATTTTCTGTATGAAACACTATTCGATAAAATAAACTTAACTTTACTTATAAATAAGTTTCACTTCACGCATACATACCAGTTTTATAATACAACCTGAAAAGTAAAGAGATTTTCACATCATGTGAACTGAAATAAGCCTATCAACACTCTTTCTTTATAAAGCTATCTAAAAGAACTATAATAAAATTTTACTTATATAAACCACAGTTATTACACGAACAAAAAGTTTTCATATGATCTGAATCTAAATTCAACCTCAGTTTATCTTTTATAAGCTTACTTATATTAAACAGTTAAGTAAGCTTTTTTACCAAACCTCGTCAATATATTGTTGCCTAAATTAAAGAGAATTAGTAATTAATATTAATAAATTTCTTTAAATAAATTTAACTATTAACTGAAACCTATTTTATATTTTCATACATATTTTCTTAATTCATCAATCGATGACAAAAAGCATAAAAAATTTCGAAAAATTATTATTTATACAATCAAAATAAATAGTCATCCAATTTAAAATGTGACACATGTAGAGAATAGGAAGTTGTGAAATCATGTGTCAAATATGTTTTTATTTAAACATGTTTTAACCAATTATTATACATAATATAGGAACGCTTTTTATGATTTCTTTCATTTCGGAATAATTAGCTTTAGTTGTAAAATTATTACTTTTATTAATTTCACATTATCTGCTATTACATATCAGTCGAACATATGTTTAAAAATACTTGGCGACCCTGCAAATGGCGCTCCTGATACATTTGGAAATATATTCGAATATTTGGATTTTATTATTGATGTATTAAATACATCAAAAATAAATTCTAAATTATTGCAGTGTCAATAAAATATAAGTACAAAAATTTTATTTGAAAATACTCTTTCACTTATATATAGCGAAGGTATTCTCGGTACAAAGGTATTCGTCTATGATTAAAATGTTAAATAGACCATTGTATTATTATATTTTTAAAATAATTATATTTTTTATAGCATTCGTGTTCTATACATTATTTCTCTATTATTGATGCGTATCCATATATATATATATATATATCGCCACATCAAATCGAATTTATTCTACAGTAATAAAATTATATTGTTACCCGACTTCTTCGAGTATATAATGGCATTTACATGAAATCCTAGTACACTTTACATAAGTATATTTACATTTTATCTTCTCTCTGTATCAGTTGAATATGTATTTACTTATTTTAATAATTCTTATTTCCGTGGGTAAGTTTTATATTAATTCTCATAATGAATAAGTTAAGCAATGAACTTTAATTATTGTGATAGCTGATTGATTTGTTTTAATTTCATTAATTCAGATAAAATTTTCAATACTTTTTTTACTTATGTTTACTCAATTGCATGATTGGGTTACAACAGTAACAATTATTCTAAACGTTTTGTTCACTCTATACTCATATTTTATACTTATATAAGAAAATAATTTAATTTTAATAACGTCAAGACTAGTGATAGCTATAACGTAAATATAAGAGATATTTGCGCATTAAAAATTATATATAAAGATTTTACTAATTTATATAAATAATTACATATGTGATTTTAATTTTTATTTTTATTATTATCCATTTCAGAAAAGATTTATTAATTAATTTAATTGAATTTCAAAAATCTTTAGGAGTTAAATGTAATCCAATAGTTAACGGAGTCGATGCTATAGAGAATGAATTTCCATTCCTCGTATCATTAAGAACTGCAGATCGTAATCAACACCGTTGCGCAGGTTCTATTATTAGTGATAAACATGTAATCACTGTTGCTCATTGCTTCAAGGCACCTTTTACCATTAGAAACACAATTGTTGTTGCTGGTACTAACAGTAAAACGATGAGAACATTGGTATACCATATAGGACAGCTACATGACTACAGCAATTGGCCCAAGAAGAAACCTGGACAGCACGACGTTGCCATATTGACGGTTATGATTCATATAAATTTTATAGTTTTTGTAGTCAAAGATTTTTGGAGGAAAAAGTAGCAAATGCATTATTTAATTAATGCATAATAATTTAAAAATAATTATGACATTGAAGATTGTCTAGATCAGTCGAGAAATTTAATTTGTACACATTAATTGTTTTTTTATTCAATAACTTTAATTAATAATGTTTCACTTAGTTATTTCTTATTTCAGTTAATAGAAAAAATAGACATAGTATCGCCGAATTCGAGAGTGAAAAAGATTGCACTTCCAAGAGGGCAGCCAATCGAGAAGTCATTTGCTACCGTAGCTGGTTGGGGAAAGACACTTAGAAATATAGAACCAGATAACTTACAGAAACTTGTCACTCAAATTTTGCCTGTTCAACAATGCAAACAACTTTATAAAGATGTTTATTATAACTCACCTTATGAAATGTGTGTATATTCAGACTTACACAGAGGTACTTGCCACGTAAGTCTGCCTTTTTTAACATATAAAATTTTTAAACAAGTTTTATCAAAACTTTATCTTAAACTGGAATTGGGAATATATTTTGTAATATTGAGGGACATAAGAATAAGACTAATTATTATTACTTAATACATTTGAAATATTCCAGGGTGACAGTGGCGGTCCTTTAGTTTCAATAGGAGGTGCGTTCAAGATTTTAATAGGTCTCATTCAAACAGGCGCTCAAGAATGTGCAAATGGTTCTCCTGATTCTTTAGTAAATGTATACATGTATTGGGATTTTATTGAAGAGGTATTCCATATTGATAATACCCATATAGAACCTCGTATAGGACCCAATATGGGACCCCATGAGGGTCCAAGTATGAGACCCCATATGAGCCCCAATATGGGACCCCATGTGGGTCCAAGTATGAGACCCCATATGAGCCCCAATATGGGACCACATGTGGGTCCAAGTACGAGACCCCATATGAGCCCCAATGTGGGGCCCCGTATGAGACCCCACGTGGGACCACGTACATTATCCCGTAGGGGCGTTTGATATGTGATTCCATACATTAATCCGCATTTTAATTATGAAAATTAATTAAATTTAATTAGAATAAAAACTTAATTAATGTAACACAATAAAAATTTTAAAAAACCGCAATTTTTCCTATCTATGTACCAGCCTTCTTTGCACATTTTACATAGTAAAGAACATTTTATCGTATTAAACATGCTTTTAAAATCTCTTGAGTGAATTCAATTATATTTATCAGATTGCACGAAATTTTAAACTCTATGTTTGATTCATCTTTCAATAATTAATCACATGATTAATTAAATTTTCATAGACACTTCGGCGGAAAAAGGTGCTAACACAATTTTACTGATCAAAATAGTTCTATCTCGCCAACTCGTTTTTTTCTTTTAACTTTATAATAATAGAAATTATCTAAATGCAAAATTTTATATAAATAAAATATTAAAACCTACTTCGGAGTCTAAACTGCACGTAGATATAAAGAAAGATCTTTGATAGATTGCAAGAATTAATTTCCACATGAAAACAAACGTAATCGGGAAATAGAACCTTTTTGTTCTCAAAAGTAGAGCTAGAACTTTATTAATCTGAAAAGTACGCTAAAATCTTTTTCTATAATCAAGTCGAAAATAAACAAGGTATACATACAAAAAATTTTGGAACAGTCAGATAACTACTGTAGCAAAGCATTTTTGGTAAATATAAAAGATTCAGGATTTGAGGCAAGGCATCCAATGTTAACCTTGGATTTGATTCAGGCGTTGAATTTAGGAATCATTCCAAAGCGAGCTTTAAAATATCAGATCGGAACCCTCACTTTTTTATTACCGAAATTCATTCCAATTAACAGAAAATTCTACATTCATATTGGTTTTTATATTATATAAAAGCAAAGTTGACGCTTTGATTTTACATTTTATATACACGTCATTTAGAAGTCAAAACTTTACTAAAATATTCAACTTGACCTTCGAATAACCTCTATATTCGATCCTCGAACCCAGGTTTCAGAATTAAGACTTTATATTTTTTATACTTGCAATGATAGAATCTATTCTCACTTATAATTTCTTATAATTTTTAGCATTTATCTCATATTATTTATGCTTTATACATTATCACTTATTATC
>UELU01097179.1:0-37545 GCA_900490025.1 Megastigmus dorsalis
GGGGGGGGGGGGGGGGGGGGAGACATCATTGTAGACATTCCTCGCCGAGAGAGAGAGCACGGAAACGCGAGGTTACCTCCGCGACGCAGTGTGGGTGTCGGCAAGCTCTCGTGTGTACACATGTACGTGTATCCTATATACATGTCAGCCGAGTACACACGTACCCGCACGTATATATATAACACACGGTTACAGGAGCGCGCGCCGCGACTAGATCTGTATATCTGTATATCTATATATGTATGTGTGTGTGTGTGTGTGTGTGTGAGCGTCTGTGTGGGTGTGTGTCTGCGTGGATACAAGTATTATAGTTATACGCATGCAGCGAGAAAGAGAGCTTTCGTGACACGAGGCCCTTTTCTTTCTTCGTTGCCCTTCTCGAGGCGATATATAATACCAACACACACAGACACAGACACTGAGAGAGAGAGAGAGAGAGAGAGCGATCGGCCCCGAGCCCCGCCGAGGATCTCCGAGCGTATTATACGCGTACTTGTGTCGCTCGCTCTCCTTCTCACTCTCCTATATCTATCCCATACGTATATACGTATACATCTATAAACACACCCACTACTCTACCACCACCTACGCTCTCGTTCTCTCTCTCTCCGCGGTGGCGTCTCGACGTCATCGTCGTCGGCGTTCCTACGTCTATACGTCGCGGCGTCGCTCGGTCGTCTTCTCCGTCGACTCTGCGTCGAAAGTAGAGAAAGAGTACGAGAGAGACAGAGAACGGACAGAGAGATAGAGAGAGAGAGAGAAACGAGGAGCTTGCGCGTTGACTCGCTCGTGTGTTTTCGCCTCGTACATGTACCTCTAAACGAGAGAAGCGAGAGAGAGAACGAGCAGAGAGTTGCTCAGAGAGAGAGAGAGAGAGAGAGAGAGAGAGAGGCAACCGCGCAATCTGGCAACAGTGGCTGCAGGCTATAACCGATATTGTGGCCGTGGATTGAATGGAGGGGAACTGGCTCAGGTCAAACTTTTCTCCCCCACCCACTAGCCTGTTGTTGGATTCGACATGACCCCTCTATCCGACGGCTCGTCGCTCCATCTCGCTCCCACTACCGGCATTCGCCATCTTGTTCCTCGACCTGTGCGCTACCCTCTCCTCTCTCTCTCCCTCTCTCTCGCTCTCTCTCTCTCTCTCTCTCACACACACACATGCAGCGCGCAACTCCGTAAAGTCCGAAAATGACTTGCATATATCGTAATAAAAAAAAATACTATTAATTACGGAATCGCTAGCAATGTTAGAAATCGAAAAAATAAAAAAAAACAGCGAGTGCTTTCAGTTTTTTTTGTAAAAAATCATAATCTTCATGGACCGTGAAAAGTATGAATGTATGGATTGTTCACCAGCTACACATGCTATTACGATACGAAACCAACGCAAATCGATTGCAATTTAACTGTGGGTTGCGTAAATAACTGCATTATTACATAATTAAGTGTAATTGTTTGATATAATTAATTAGTTTATTTTTTCGGTCACTTCCACGCGAATTGTGGCTGGTTCCTATTCCTCGTTCCAAATGTCTATAACTGATTCTGCGCATAGTATTCGCGCGAATCTTTGGTTGTTTTGAGTCGGCAGATATCTTAACCTAAAATAAGTACATAATTATACATATACAAATAGAGTATGTATGATACAAGAGCTGTATAATTCAAGAGCAACAATATGATACACAATGCTTAGAAGAGGTAAATCTCAAGGTAAATACAGTTTATTTCTTTTGAAAATAGCCACTACGAGCACCAACCAGTCAGAATTTATGTGGAAGTGGCCGAAAAAATAAATTATTTAATTACTAAATAATTACTGTGAATTACGGAACCTGCAGTTAAATTATAGCGATTCGCGTTGGTTGCATATATTGTAATACCACGTAGCTGGTGAGCAATTCGTATATTCATAAGTTTTCGCGGTCCATGAAGGTTTTGATTTTTTACAAAAAAAAAAAAAAAATAATGAAAGTATCCACATTTTTGTTATTTGCGGTTGCTAATGTTACTAACGCTGCTAACGATTCCGCAATCAATGGTATTTTTTATTACGATATGTGCCAGTCATTTTCATACTTCACGGAGCTGCAGCGCACCGCGTTATATACGCTAGCTGCTCGTATCTATCCACGTTCCTCGCTCTCTGTCTCTCTTGCTCACTTGCTCCTAGTGCTGACAGTATGCAAGTAGTGTACTGGTGCGACGAGGGAGAGGCGACGATGCAAACGAGAGGAGGACCGAGAAAGGCAGAGAGAACGAGAGAGAGAGAGAGAGAGAGCACGAGCGACTCGAGGAGATAGCAAAAGAGCGAACTAGAGACTCAGAATGGGAAGAAGAGAGAAAGAGCGAGAGAGGAGAGAAAAGAGCGGCTAAGTAGAGAAACAAAAAAGAAGGATCCAAGAGTGAGAGAGACGGGGGGACGGATAGAGAGTGCGAGAGAACTCGCCTCGTTCATTGCGCCCCTCTATACTGTATAACTGCAGAATAGCGAGTGAGAGAGATAGAGAGAGAGAGAGAGAGAGAAGCCAAAAGCATGAGCGTGGCGAGGCGCACGTTGGCCCCGCTGCAGCCAGAGCTGCGCAATCGCGCGCCTTTCAACGTCGTCCTCGGCCTCGACACCACCGCCGTCGCCACTGCCGACGTCGTCGTAGTCGTCGACGTCGTCTCTTCCCCCACTCGTCGTCGTCGACGCCGTCTGTGTGCGGAGCGTACACAACCCCTCCGTCGTCGTCGTCGTCGTCGCTCACCCTTTCGTCGCGATCGCTCGCTCGCTTGTACGAGTTATGGGGAGAAAGAGAAAAAGTGTGCGATAGAGCGAGAGAGAGAGAGAGAGAGACAGGGGAGAGGGGATACGTTTGGGGTCTCGCGAAAGACCGTCGCGACTTTGTCAGCGAGTGATGTGCCTGCACTAATGCGTGGCACGAGCGGATGCGTGCGCCGACTTTACTCCTACGCGTGACTGGAGTCTTTTTTTCCGTCCCTTTTATTTGCAGATTTTGTTTACGCGCGCCAGACAAAAGTTGTTTTAATCCGTTGTTTCGAGAGATTGTATTCGTCGGAGCGCTTAGGATTGATTTCTTACCGCATTTAAGATTTTAGCTTTCTTTGGGAAATCACGACGTTCTGAAAGACTTAATTAAATTATGCGAGGATTGAGAATGATAGAAATGAAAAGCCCAACGACTTACAGGGTTGGTGTGTTACTAGAGAAACGATAATGCAAGTATCAATTTTACGGATGATTTGTACGATTTGCAAGTATTGGTTCTGGTGTATTTAGTACACAGCTTTGGGGTGGATGATTATTTTTTTATCGTTCTACAATTTAGCTTAATTACAATGCTTATAAAATTTGTAAAAAAAACTGATCTTCTTTTAAGTACCTTATATTCAAATGCAAGTTTGCATTCTTGGTTGGCTGAGATTCCGATTTAAGAATATCATAATGTCAAGCAACAAAGATAATACATTCACAATTCTTTTGATGAACCATAAAATAATTTAGTGTCGCTGAAGAGTATGGACATTTTCATTGGGCGGTGGAATTATTATATCAAGTTTGATAACAAAAACATTGATGATTAATAAAATTTGAATGTCATACGGTAATGAATTATTTTATAAGTTCCACTGATACTATTTATTCGATACGTGACAACTAATGTAAGCAAGCTTTAATATTGTTCGGTGACTTTTTAAGGTTTTCGCTGAGTAAACAGATATATTGCAATTTCTTTCTGTCGTAGAATTCGTTTCCTGTTTAGAACATAATTTCTCATTATCTTAAATTATACATTTAAACTGACAAAGATCTTTCTATCGGTCTTCCAGTCTAATCAATATTCATGGGCAATCAGATTGCCCTTGTTTACAATCACCCTCGACGAATCTAAAATAAACTTATATTTAAACCTGAAATAAACATTTATTAAATCATTTACTAAAAAAAGGTAAAATAATTTTGAGTTGATATGTGTTATTCTACTTTCTGAACAGGCACATATTTCTGCTACGACTTGAAAGTACATTTACTCCTAAGAGATATTTCCATCTATGTAGAAAAAATTACTGTTAATTCAGTGGTGTACTTAGATACCTCAACAGAAAAACTCAAAATATGTTCTTGTAACATTAAAAAAAATTGTTATTACAAAGCTTTCTGTATGAATTATTTAATATCATATTCTTCGTGCCTTCGTTCCGTATATTTTTAAGGGAATACCATGCACCGACGAGCAGATTCCTACGTTATCATCAAGTGTATCCTTTTTTCTGTTCAACGAATAGATTATTGCAATTATAATTTTAAGGAACAATAGTGTTCATAATGTGAATGATGTATTTAGAAAAAATATTTCATTTTATTTTCAGTCGTTTCCAATATGTTTGAAATTTTTTTAAAGTGGTAAAGTGCATAACTCGAAGAAGTCCAATAGTTTATCGTATCTTCATTTTGCATAAATTAAAGTATTTCTTGTAAGTACTAGAATGAAATTGCTTTAGTATTATATAAAATGTTTAGCCTTTAGACTGTCGGGATTTGAACCTTCAAACCGCCCTTTAAAAGTAGCCAAATTAGTGTCTCGTATCATGTATCAACTATATACAAAGTTCATGTCAGAGGGTGCGTCTATATATAGACTTTCCGGCAGTCTAAAGGTTAAACATCGACTGGTTGTCAAATGTAAATTTGTATTAAAAAAAATTATTAATACAAATTTACATGTTTTACAAATAATGATACCAAAGATGTCCAATACAGTGCAATTATTCATGTTTTCATGAAAAATAAGAATCGACAAATTGGTACAGCACTTTATCATGCATAATAGTCTAGGAATTAATGTTGCCTTTACTTTGTATACAAGATGTATGTTAGATCGTAATTCAATTAGTAGCGCGTCAAACATGAGAAGAAATATCAGAATGGAAGAAGTGGGTTATGTGGAACTAAGAAGTGCTGACGCTAAAAACAGATTAGAATTCATGCAAAGTAACCTCACGACAACTAAAGAACGAGTCATAAATTAATCTAATATTGTCAAATTTTAAACTGAAGTAAGAGAATAACACTAAATTTTTACCAGTTGATTATATGAAAGAATGAATTTTTTAAATAATAATATATATGCTACAAGTACCAAAATCATTTTTATGCTACGTTTCATATAAAAGGTTTTATTTATAAATACCCAATTAAAAGCAGTTTAGCAAAAAATATAAATGGTTCATAGGCCTAACGGTCCTTATTAAAAGATGCAAAAAGTGTACTATCTGAATTTTTGCAGTTTTCTAGATATTGCTTATATTGATTTTTTCTCTTTTGACGATTTTCTTCTTTATTTTTAAAATAAATTATCATACAAACGTGTCTCATACAAAATATGAATTGTTCCAAATTGTGAATAATAAGTATTCTGATGCACAAAAAATTTAAATGAAGAAGAATACCGATGGCTTATAACATCCCTTAGCTATAATGGTAGCTTTTTTAACGCATGCATGGAAATTGCCCTTTTTCGTACCTGTTTTCCGACCGCAAACTGTATATTCGGAAACTTGTACGGAAGCCTTTAACTCATCTGCACTAGTGCAGAAAATGGACTTTTCCGCACACTTGCGAGCACATTTCCGGATTAATGCAAAAAAGTTCACTTTCGACACGAGAATGAAAAATTTAACGGTTGCCGTAAAAGTGGGAATTTATGTATTTTGTGTTCATAAAATAGGCTCGAGAAAAAAGAACTATTTCAATGTTCTTTTTTAAAAAACTATTGTGTATAAAATATTGTGTCTCGACTTCCGTTCGTGCGTTTACCTACGTCTCGTATTACCAACTTCCCACTTAAGGGGATGTCGGAGCAATAAACGTATTTCTTTATTCGATTATATCTATTTCTATTAATGATAAAAATGAATTCTGAGAGTTACTTGCTCTAGTTCTCAATATAATAAATCGTTTTGTATAATTTCATGTGGTTATGGTTTATCGTTTTTACAAAAACTTGGAACTAGTAAGAGGTGTTTATTCATTGAAAGTTAACCTTAAAATTATGGATATGCCTATTGCTGCGTGTAACTTTTTTTATTTATAATTTTAAGAAATATTAAGAGTTAGGTACCCTAGTGCTAACTATAATTAATTATTCTGTGCAATATGAGGTTTATTGGACTTATCGTTTTTCCAAAAACTTGGAACTACGAACTATTGAGGAGAGGCGATGCTCCGACATCCTCTTAAGGAATAATCTATTTTCTGCACTAGTTGCACGAAGTACTATATCGATATAAGGGTGTAAAGTGAACTTTTTCGTACGTGTGAAACAGATCCACACCCGAGTGTCGAATTATATTATTATGCAAGTCAGCGCGTAAAGTAACAGTTACCGTGTGTAATGTGCTAAATTTACGTCACGAGTGCGTTTACGCACGAGAAGATCATTAACGAGAGAATAAGCAAAGGGAGTTATCGTGATACAATCTTGTTCAAATGTTAATTTTATTTTAAAACAATTTAAATTTGATGATTGCAGACTCTTCAAAAACTTGGAATACTTAAAAAATGCAGAAAAAAAAGTACAAAAAGTGAAAATTTAATTTAGATTGTACCACGATATATGCAACAACAACATTGAGAATAAATTTTTAACACGTATATCTTGAAATCGGTAAGATTTCCTGAAATTCTTACATGTTCTTGCAATCACTGTCCCAAATAACATATTAATAATTTCTTGTTTTAAATCTCAAGAAAAGTTTCAGCGTTTCAGCACAAATTCTTCGATTCTGATAGTAAAAATTGTACAAAGACTACAGTAATAGGTTTTGATTTCTTTATATTTAAAAATTTAAATATATATATGCACGCAACTAAAAATATTTTAAATTAACTTTTATTTCTAACTTTTTTTTTTATATTCTTTCGTAATCCCAATTTAAGTAAGCTTAATTTTGTTGAAGATATACTAGGATGTATGAGTAAATGTGTGTCGAATGTAGGTGGGATCTAAAATTCTTGGGAATTGCATGACACATTTAATGGACGATACAGAAATTATAGCAAAGCATTTACATAACAAAGCTCTGTCATGAGAAGAGGTAAATCTCGAGGTAAACACTGTAAATCCTGATTAATTAAAAACTAATCAATATAACCATATTGATTGCAAAATGAAACTTCTAAGATAAAATCATTTATTAGCAATAAATTTTTTCTAAAAAGAAAATTGAACAATTAGGCCATTTCACGTAAAACGTTTCTGACATAAAATTGTTACATGTATATGTGTGTCGTTTTCAGATGCGACCCCTCATAAGTTTCAATGCCATATGGGATTGGTGAGCATCAAAGGGTTAATTTATACAACAAAAATGTATTACATCTCCCCACGTGCGTGCATGTGTACATAAATCCCCTTATAGTATGAAATTGAAACACGCCAAACCATTTTACCATTAGCCGCTTCGGCAGCGTGCGCTACAGTACGTGAAATAATATCGTCATTTAATTTATTGTGCCTGAAAAATAACAAACTTCACAGTGGTAATTGAATCATTATTCAATTCAAAATTATCCTTGATTTCGATAATTGGAATGGCATATTTTTGTACAGGCAAATCCTAAACAATAATTTCATTGCGCTGTAGGAAACTTCTCGTCGTTACTAAAACATTCAGACCGTATTGAAACAACACTAATCCGCAGTCAGGTAACCGAAGCCAAAGCGACAAAAGTATGAAAGCTCATTCGAAACTCTCGTGCGGCGCTCTACTGCACGTTCAACCTGTTTTCGCCTCATCCGCTGAAAAGTTTTCAAAAGACAAATTATACCGAGCAAAGGAAAATTTGTCTCCCAGGCGCAAGGCCTCTCTGTTTGTATGATCTTGGGTATCGGGACGAGTGCGTGTGCAGACGCAGGCGTCGTCGACCGATGTTTTTCGAAAAGTTCGCCGCGGGTCTTGCGGCCTCTAATACCAGGAAGGACCGAGCGCCTCTTTAAAAGGACTCCGAAGAGAGGCATAATGCGAGAAGAAGAAGCAAAGCACTGCGCGCGCCGCCGCCGCCGGTAGAGAGAGAGAGAGAGAGAGAGAGAGAGAGAGAGACAGAGAGAGAGAGGAGAGAGCATATAGCAGCCGATCGTTCCTCTTCTACCGATCCTTAGACATCCTTTTTCCTTCTCGCTCGCGCTCCTTCTCTTTGTCTTCCTTCTCTCCTTCTGTCTGTCCTTGTCTCGCCCTCTCTTTCTTTCTCTTGTTACCCTCGGCTATATGGGCTCGTCTTTCCGTTTGCTCGGTTTTATCGAAATAAGTACGGGAAAAATACGAAGAAAAAAAATACACAGGCTGCAGACAGCAGACTGCTCAACACTCTAAATCTCTCGGAGGATGAAGTATAAGAATGAAATGCTGCTCCAAAACGTAACATTTCTGTCTTCGCTTTTGCTTGCGCTTTCTGCCGTCTCGAACTAGACGTTACACGCGAATATTCAGTTTCATCTTATCGTTACCTGTGCAGCTTTATGCAAGAGTATCGGTAAAATATCGGATTATTCGAGGTTTTGTGAAAAGTTATGCCTCAAATTTAAATGACTGCATGTACGCTTGTTTTCTATTCGCTACACTTGACGCTGCTCGTCTCAATAACACTGGTACTTTGCATTCATGACGAACGATGATTCACAGCTAAAAAAAAATACTCTACAAGGAAGCAATTCTCGCGGCAATAAAAATTAATAAAGCAGCAAAATAGCCATTTTTTTCCCCCCCGCTAAACGCTCATAATCATATCAAAACAATCACCCCAAAGCACTTTTAACCTAAAGAATTAAAAGAATATTTTCCTCGGCATTCGGTGGGGAACGTGACACGATACAAAATAATTGATAACGTGCAAACAGAATGCGCGAGAGAGAGAAAGTGTTTCCATACCATGCGCACACACACGCCGCGAGCAAGCGAAAAATCAAATAAAAATACATTCCAACAGGTGCATAATCAATGTACGCGAAATCCGAATTATCTTTTCAGCCCTCGCAAAGCTTCGCCGAGCTTTCGACCACGCGCGCTCACGCACATACAGACACACACATACCAACCCCCATAGTCGGAAAAAAAGAACAACTCCCCCACCCCCGCCGTCCCGAAATCCACTGCTCCAAAAACCACCGCGACGCATTTTCTCGTGTGTATATATATATGTGTGTGTGGACAACTTACTGCGCACTTCCATCCGAAAAGGAGAGCGAGACAAGAGAGAAAGAGAGAGAGAGAGCAATGAAGAGAGGGAAAAAACCAGAACAGACGCTCACATAGAAGCCAATCCAAATCGATCTATATCCCAACCACCCCAATCCATATAATAACGTCCCTCGATAATAGAGCCGTATACACAGGGGCAACACCACACCACCAGCCTCGTGCAACGCACAAACTTTTCGCCTGTATACACTCCGTGCTTGTGTGTATGTGTGTGTGTGTCGCTCTCGTGTACATATATATATATATAGATACCATACAGTCATGCATATAATGTAAGCGCAGAGAGCAGTGCACACAGTGTGTGCGGAGAGAGAGAGAGAGAGGGAGAGAGAATGCAACGTTTCGGAATACCGTACGTACGCGCCGCGCGCACACATGCGCCTAAAATGTACACCGAGAGACAGAGGGAGAGAGACGCTTATACAGTATACATATAATACATCTGTGTGTGCTGCACGAAGGCAGTGCTACACTCTCGAAGGTGAGCTCTCTCGGCGCACGCGAGGCATAAAAGGAGGAGGTAGAGGGGGGGGAGAGAGGGAGAGAGACAGAGAGAGAGAGAGCAGAGGAGGAGGAGGAGGTGGTCCGAGAAAATAATTTCGATCGTTGAGAGGCGCGAGCAGCGACGCGGTGGCGGCGGCAGCCGATCCCCGACAATAAGTCGGTTTGTTGCTGCCAAATGATGGACTAAAGGACGCGCTGCTGCTGCTGCTGCTGCTGTGAGCTCGCTCTTTCTCTCTCTCTCTCTCTCTCCCTCTGCCCGCGAGGAGCAGCGTGTGTCTCGCCGTTGTGGCGCGGTAGCTCTCTCGCAGCACCAGCGCACACACTAGCGCTACACGTATATACACACGCACACAGCGATAGTCGTCGTTGGGTTCATGGGTTGGGTATAAATAAAGGCGCGCGCACACACGTATAATACACGCAACAAACGCGAGCAACACAGAGAGAAAGAGAGACAGAGAGAGAGGAGCCAGAGACTCGGTGGTAGGGGCGGGGTCGAGAGCGAGGAGAGAGAGAGAGAAAAGCCTCCTGTATTATAAAGAGGGGAAGAAAATACTTGAACGTTGGCAAAGAGAGAGAGAGAGAGCCGGATTCCACCCAAGAGGAAAGAAACGCTGCCGTCGCCGCCGCCGCCGCCGTGTCGTGCCGAGAGCGCGAGCGCGTCTGCCTCCAGAGAGGATATACCGTATATACACACCTTTGCGCACGAGAGGACCTCTCTCTGCGCCTGTGTGCAGTAACACACGCGCGCGCCCGCAACGAAGTGAGAGAGAGAGAGAGAGAGAGAGTGTGAGCCCCCGAACACTAATGCACGTATATATACGGAGAGCAGTACTACTACTACGGCTCTCTTCCTCCCTCTCTCTCTCTCTCCCTTTATTTCTCACTCGCGCACACGGCGCATCTGTCTCTGTCCGCTCCAAACTGCATCGCTCTCTCTCTCTCTCTCTCTCGCTCCGACTCGTTGCCGATGTATTATAGCACGCGCTCATCCTTCTCTCTCTCTCTCTCTCTCTCGCAGCTCCGTTTCTCCCAACTCGGCGCGCACTGTACCTCTATCCACACACACGCACACACACATATATATATATATACATTTTATAGAGATATAGATATAGGTACGACGTAGCATCTCTCTCTGGCTTACACGTGCGCGCGCGCACACGTCACACAGAGAGCTCCGAACTGCCTCGAGAGAGCGAGCGAGAGAGACAGACGCAAAGCGTGGGATCGGGAGAAGGGGCGAGACGACGACTGGCAGAGGGGCGACGAGGGGAGCCGGGGAGGGGAGGGAAGGACGGGCGGGGAGAGGGGGGTGTGAGGCAAACGGAACGAGAGAAAGGAGAGCGAGGGCGAGAGAGAGAGAGAGAGAGAGAGGGAGAGAGAGAACGGCTGCAGGTTCTGCGCGGGTGCGAGAGAGAGGCCGAGAAAATAGCAGTGCCGCCGAGAGTCGGTGTGTGACGACGACGACGACGACGACGGCAGCGGCGGCGGCGGCAGCGGTGGCGGTGTGACGGGGTACTACATACATTGTATACCCGAGAGCAGCAGCAGCAGCGGCGGCGGCGGCGGCGACGACGGCGGCAGAGGGACCAAGTGGTGGGGATCGGGCGAGTGAAACTCGCGCGTTTTGACGTTTCTTCCGGCCACCAGTCCGATGAAGCGCCGCACGTTCATCCGTGGAGCGGTAGGCCGTCAATCGGCCCGCGAATCCTACGACGGCCTTACCGCGCTGCCTTGCTGCCGCGCTCACCGCAGAGCTGCCGTGACGCTCCTACGCGCGTAGTGTGTTCCCTCCGTGCCGGACGAGTACGAGAGACCCCCTGATTATCAATTATCAATCTCTTGGAACTCCTTGACACCCGAGGACACATTGAAAGAGAATTTTTTTTTCTTTAATTCTTTTTCGGTACTCGTTGCCTTTTTACATTTTAGTCCGATCTGCCAGTGACCCCCACAGTGTGACGTGTTTCTTCGATTTTTGGGGGGCGAAACATTTGTCGATGCACTGAATGCCAAAAGAGAGTGTTGTTCCGAATCGTATAGCGAGTGTTACGCACTGTGTTTATACTTGTTGAAGACAGAATTTTGTGCGAAATCCGAGAGATAATGTAACAGCGTCGAGGTGACCGTGTGTGTACATGTGCTATAGCCGGACGATTTCTCCAAATCAGCACACATTTGCTAATCGTATTATAACACTGGCCCTGCCGGTGAGACAAGTTTGATATAGTGAGATATATACGAGCGATGACTGTGACACGACTGTATTGTGACTATCGTGCATAACACACAAAACTCAAGCAAGTTTCTTTTCGTTATACGTTTCATTCTGGAATTACGCTTCTCGGCCAGGTCTTTTCGAGTCGATGACTTTTGGAACCGTGAGAGGAGAAACAGACCAGACAGCACACGTTTTCAACAGAATTGGATACACCTTACCAGTGAGTATCACCAATAGCAAACACTTAACTACTTCCATTAGTTTTATATAGAAATGCGTGTGTGTGCGTGTGTATGTGCGAGGTAAGCGCTGCAGTAGTTTTTTCGCGTTTAAATTTCCCGCGGAAAGTCGCGGGACGAGTTGTTGCTGCTGCTGCACACTGTTCTCTCTCTCTCTCTCTCCTCGGCTGATGCTCTGTGTATACCGTACGTGCACACACGCTTACTCTCTATACCAGCTTCTCGTCGAGATGCGTTGACCCCACGGTCAGATGTTTTCGACACGACGAGCTATTTTCCCTTATATACTCGCCTGTGCAATGCACATGCCAATTTATTTATAATTTTGGATTCTATACGGTTTTGTCATCTTTTTTATGCTGTTGTCTTTTTTTTTAAGAGTGCATTCAAGTTTGTTGACACTTTTTTCTTGGGCTTATCGCGATTAATGTAGGCTAGAGGGGAAGGGTATTTGCTAAAAATAATTGTAACGAGACAGAAATAGCTGCGTGTACGAGATTATTCCGCGGGTGTTACTACTACTATACGAGTTTCTATCTACACGCGTGGTGGCTCTTGCCAAGTTCGTTGACTATAATGCGTGGATATATACTCTTGGTGAAAGAGAGAGAGAGAGCAATCGTAACGGATTTTCTTTGAATCCCGACAATAAGCTGCGGTAATCTTGATCCTTGATCTTTTTACAATCGATATGAGACGATTTAACGTGTGTTTGGAGGTTGCGATTCAGTTGTCGTGTAATATTGTAATGATGGTATACGTATATTTGGATTGCGTATTAGTTACAGGCGTATATAACGTAAATTGGTGTTTGGCATACTGTTGAATAGTAATTATTGGAGGTTTGCGTGAGTAGGAGTGTGTAACGATCACCTGTTTCTTTTTATTAGCGTTTTTACGAGTCTGGAATTTTTTACGTACTGTTCGATCATAACGAATACATAAGGATATGTTAGGATGAATTAAAATAATAAGTTGCATAATAACTAATAAGTAATTGAACAATTATTAATTTTTTGTTGCACCTAAACAATGCTAACTCCCAAATTAATTTCGGAGTCTCAATTAAATTTTCCTCTACATTGTGATTTTATTGGGTGTCGAAGTATGTAAATAGCCCTCTTTTATTAATGATGCTTTTACGTACATAAAGAAGGTAATTTTACATTTTAAACCAGTGAATACTATAATAGCTCTTTCATTTTTAAGAATAAAAACGAAAATAAATGACATTCAAATTTCATTGCAAAAAATACCTCTGTGACGTTGGTCGAATTAATTATATACCTGAATTTTCTATAGCAATGAGAAAATGTATTTTAATACAAACGATTTTTACCTCGTCGACAAAAAAAAACAACGCACATCTCACTTTATCAGCAAAAAAGGTCGTATGCACACGTTACGCAAACAGAAATTGATTTCGCGCAAAACTAAAACCCAACCTTCCTGTCTTCAATCGTCTCTACTTTTTTTTGCATAACCGCAAGCCAAAATGCAGGTGCAATTATAAAATCGTCGCTGATTTTTCGAAGAAACTGGAAAAAAGATAATACCACGAGCGATAAGAGAAAAAAAGTCGAAGACAAAAAAGGTAGAGAAAGAGAATCAATTACAAAAGCTTGGCTCGATGGTCTCTCTCTTTCTCTCTCTTTTTTTACAAGATAAAAGTCCTTGCGAATATTCGCTCTCTCGCTCTGTCGCGACTTATAGGAGCGTTCGAAACTCAATGACGAATCCTCACTTACTCTCGATTCTTGAGTAAGGCGCATATATACCAGACACAGGGTTTCTCGCCGTCTGTGTGTGTTTTATGTCTGCGCCGAAATTACGCACTTTAAGGCGGCGATGTTGTATATATACACACTTCCAAAAAGCCAACGCCACACACATAAAGACAGACACAGACAGACACACAGACAGACAAGTGCGCCTCGGCTTTATAAATCCGCCGATTGCGAAACTTTGGCTGTCGGCTTTTGCGCACTTGCACACACTTGTGCACGGATAGACGGTAAACAGCAACAGCAAGTTGGGAGAGAAAAAACAGTCAATCGTCTCCTTCGCTCGTGCATATACGTGCGTGCGTGCGTGCGTGTGTGTGTGTGTGTGTGTGTGCGCGCGCGAGTGTGTGCTCCTCCAGTCGCGAAATTCAAAATACTCACCCACACACAGACATACACAGAGAGCAGCTCCCGTAGTATATAGTTGGTTTTACGTGCTCGCTCGCTCGTCGTTTGTAATGAGCAAAACACGAAGCAAGGCACAGGCGCGCAAGAGAGGCGAGCGAGTCGAAAATCGCTAGGCTCGAGTGCGGTAATGGACTTTAAATCGGGCTTATGCAACGAGCCTCAGGGATATACATATATATATACTAGAATATGCACACTAGTAGCCGAGCCGTAGCCGTAGTAGTAGTATATAGTTTGTAGTAGCGGAGTCGCGCGCCCACTATATACACATATATTACTAAACTCGCGGATATTCCATTGTACATAGGTGCAAAGAGCGCGAGAGGCTGCTGCTGCTTCTGAAGCGTAGAGCACACGTGCGTAGTATAAGTTGTAGAGAGAGAGAGAGATAGAGAGAGAGAGGGAAAAAAACAAATGCGTAAGAGAAGTCTTTGACGATCTCTCTTTCCCGTATAAGTATACTTATACACGTAGACGATGCTTCAGTGCTTTGTAATCGTTGGTGTTGGGATGTTTACTGCTTCAGCCCTGAGACAAACGTGTTCGATTCTTTTGTTCCGCGCGAATTGCTGCGGCTCGATAAAAAGAAATGCAATGCGACTCGGACTCTCACTCTCTCTCTTGCTCTTTTTCTTTTTAAACGAAAATTTCAGAGTTTGTGTATACGCTGTGTGCTAGATTTTTTTTAGTTTCCTGTTTTAGCCTGACGGCTTAACGCTATAGAGGAAACTGATAATTTTCCTACTTTTCTTATCGCTGCTGATGAATCACGTGAAAGTTTCATTGCAAAACTCTTTAAAGGAGTTAGAATTACAATAGTTATTGTTGTTATTTTTTTTCCTTTTTTTTTGCGCATTCAAGCAATATTGCAATAGAATCTTATCTTTGAATATGAAAATTGGTTGATATCGTAATTAATAATAAGTATGGGAATTAATATTGCGTATTTCAGAATAATATTGTTATTATAATAAAGCTGGAATTGTAAAGTAAAATCTTCAGTTTTCTTATTCACAGTTTAAGATGCATTCAATGAAGGTACTTTTATAGTAGCATCTAATTGAGAGCTAGTGAAGTCTATTTTAATCCTAAATTATTTTGAGAAGCTATTTATGCTTTATATTGAGTAACTAAGATTTTGAAGGTATATTTACGGTACATTCATGAGGCCAGTTCGGTAATAAAACCCAATGATATATTACTATTTGCTGAATTGTTTAAATTGATAAAAAAAACATTTTCTTTACCTAAAATTTAGAACGAAAAAAAGCGTGTGATTGTGAATCAACGGTATTGTGACGCGGGCGTAATAAGTTAAAAGAATTTTAAGGTGTGTTCACAATTAAATAGAGAACATAATTCATTATATTTTATGGTACAATTAATATAATGAAAATTCTTGAGCTGCTAGTCACCTTTAAATCCATTTAGATCATATTACATTACATTTTAATTTAGTATCTCTTATGTCAGAAATATGGAATTTATTGTAGAAAGTTTTATAAATTATTACAATATTAATTATATGCATGTTAATTGATACGAATATTACGACAGTATTTTGTAATCGGCATTATTTTAAATATTGAATAATATAATGAAGTAGTACAAACGAGAAATTAAAGATTAGTATTTTTTTATAATTAATAAGCAATCATTCCAAAAAACAATTATCAAAATAAAGTATACACAATAGAAATTTATAATATTTCTACACAGTAAACGCTACATTCCAAGAAATCAATACTAGAAAACAGTATCTACTTAAATTATATTATAAAGTATTTATATCATTGAAATAAATAAAGCTTCGCAAAGTTTAAGGTTTGTAAAAAGTCCAATTTAGTAATGTTATTCACCGCAAGCTACACGCAAATAAGTTTGTGATACAATGAACCACTAAGTGGCACAACTAATCAAATTTTATCTTATAACTGTTTTTACGATAAAGCACTTTTAAAACTATTCCGAAGTGAGTGCGTGTAGTGTCCTTGCACGATCGAATTTCTTACTCGATGTACTAAAAAGAAATATACTAAGTAAAAATAGAATAGTCGTATAAAAATAGATCAGATATTTAAAATATTGAATCCCTATGGCAAAATAAAATTTTCAATATCTGTTCGGAACTTGCGTATTTCGATACCCAGATTCAACAATCAATGTTTATGCAATAAGTATTAGACTGCATGACAACTAAATCGTGATTTTTAATTCCCCTTAATCGCATAAGCCACTGTGGAAACTGAATATTGTTTGGAAAAAATAAAACGAAACGTATCATGCTATTTAGACTGTTTGTATTATTTGAAAAAATTAACAAAGTATATCATATTTACGCTCGTATAATTATTGTGAGGGAATTATGCTAATGAGACCTGAGATTTCTTTTTAAAGTAAATCACAACTCAACCTTGTAACATTATATTATACAAAAAAAATTTATAGATGTTATTTGCATATTCTTAATATGTAGTTATAGAATATAACTTTGAAAAATCTGTTTCAGCATTTATAATACAATGTTAGTACAATTAAATGTTATCATAAAATGAAAATGACTAAACAAATACATATTTTATTCTTTATCTATAATTCATTATTTATAAGAAAACGTGAGAGAAAAGGCTAGGTAAAGGACCATGAAAAAAAGTAATAAAAAAGCAAAGGAATCAATGATGTAGACCTTGCGCAAAGATAAGTCTTTTACGGAAACGTTTGAAAGTCCCTCAAACACTAACAAATCTTTAAATTCTCAAATAGGTAAAGGAAAAAGTTTTAACAATTTAAATAAATGACAACACAGCGATTATCAAGAGATAAGCATTTATAAATTTTTCCATTTCATTTGATCGATAAGCGTTCAAAAACATGGTGAACGTACGCATAATATGCAGTGCAGAAAGAGTCGTTAAAATTGTCCGCAATGTATTCAAAGTTTGGGTAGTTATTGTTTTTAATTTCCTGCAAGGCTTGCCTCAAGAACTTCTTTGTTATTTCTGTTAACGCGTGGAATTTGCGCAAATCCTTCTACCTATCAAATAATTTAGTGAAGTAGTACTTCACAAGTGAACGAGAGAACGAGAGAGAGAGACAGAGAGAGAGGGGAAAAGAGGAGAAGGAAAGGAAGAAAGAGAGGGGGGAAAAAGAATGTGAAAAAAGGCAGAAACGGAAGAAGGTAAAAAGAGAATGTAGTGGAGAGAGAGAGAGAGAGAGAGAGAGGGAAAGAGAGAGAGAGTATATACAGTATATACACACAGGTAGAAATGGAGAGTGCGAGAAAGAAAGAGAGTCGATATTGGTACAAAAGCGTGAGAAATGCGAGCGAGGCTCTCTCCTGTAGGCTATATATGACGACTATATACGTCGTCGCGACTGCGAGGATGGTTTGGATCAGAGGTTGGAAGGAGAGGAAAAAAAACGAGGGAGAGAGAGAGGGGGAGAGACGAAACGACGTCGGTTCTCTCTGCGTCACGTATAGGCCGTGCCGATCCCATTGACTCGGTTTTCATAAGGGCGATATTGTTCCTCTCGTCGTCCAGGATACCGTTATCGCTTAACGGACGATAAGATTACCGTTTTGCGTAATATTCCTACGCTGACATCATTATTAATACGCCTTACATCAGGTTTCTCTCATTCGAGATCTCTCTCTCTCTCACTCGCGCCCCCCCCCCCGCCCCCCCCCCCCCTCTTCGTGCACCGACATTCCTCTCCTCGGAGAGAATGAGTGACCGGTGCGAAAGAGAACGAGAGAGAGAAGCTCCTTATTCGCAAAATTTTTCGAAAGCACACGATTTTTATTTGACGAAGAGGTCGGCATAGAGGGGATTACACACACACACACGCACATGCACAGCCGTTCGTTCGACACATGCGTTCCGGTTCTCGAAGAATGCAGACACGGAGACATTCGACGATGAAGTTTTTCAAGGCTGAGCGCACTTTAACTGTCGGTGTGTGCACGAGTATATGTCTCTCTCTCTCTCTTGTGTGTGTGTGTGTGTGTTGTGCGTGTGTATGCAAATGGCGAGCGAAACAACAATGGCTTTCGCAATCGTGCGAAATTTTCTACTTATGATTTCTCGGCTGGAGGAACGAATCTGTTTCTCCCTCGCTCTTTTTTTTTTGATTCTTGCCTTCGGTTCTTTTTTCTTTCTCCTTTTTATAGGTATGGTCTTTTTTTCCTGTCTGCGCGTGTGACGGTGGTGGGCTCTTATGATCGTGCCCGCGATAGTCGTACTCAGTCCGGAAAAGTATACGGCTTTGATTGGCTATGGGTTTTGAACGACTATATATAAATTGTGGATTTACATAGTCAAATATTTGTATAGAGCTCACCGGTTGCCGATTACGTCTTCTAATTTCTCAAATCGTTTATCTCTTGCCTGATTAATTCAAGTCCAACGGAAAATTTGCTTCCTATAAACGTATACCGATTTTTCTTCCCCCGTTAATTAAGCTCGTTTCTGATGCCTATAATTTTCAAAAGTTTCCTGCATATATATATATAAATTAATAGGCCTTCTTCGTGGCAACCTAGCACAGAAAATCTTCTAGAGGTTTTCGCTCTAACAGTACTTGAATTCTATATAGCTTCGCGGTCAGACGCGCGGTAATTGCTCGGCAGTTTTTCAATGAAACATACTAGTAGTTTCCTACTGCAAAGCTTTATCGCGCTACGTCATAACTTTGGAATAATAAAACATAATCAGTTAGCTCGTGATCGAGAGCGGAAGCAGAATATCAGCGCGGCAGCGTATAAAAAAAAAGAAAGAAAAAAATAATACACTGCAAGAAAAATAAATAGAGCGCATCACGCGAGCAAACTTTACGTCTTTTGGGTCTTTTCTGGTTTTTGTTTTCAATTTGGACGAGGGCAAAGGCAGCAGCCACAGCAGCAGTAGCACCAGATCAGGAAAAGGTTAGTCGCGCATTCGAGAACATCAATTAAATCTAATCAATTCGGATTATCCTCGGGGGCACTTATTGTTTATTTCCTTATTAGCCCACGTTCAAGATTCGAGCGAGTGCCGCCGCCGCCGCTGTTGCTGCTGTTGTTCTTCTCTCGGTCGTGGCAGTGTATGTATGTACGTGCCGCTGCAGACTTCTCATCTCCCCACTCCGAGTAGGTCTGCGCGCTGCACACAGTGGCTTTTGCCGCGGGACCCATGCACACGAAGAAGTGCGCAAAGCGCTCGCGTATACATGTCATCGCGGAGTCATACTTTAAGGAAAAATATCGATTGCTCGCGGTTGCGCAGCCAAGAGCAGCAGCAGCAGCACTACGCAGGCCGATCTCTTCGTACAGTGCGTCTTGCCCGTACGCTCGGCCTCGAACCACTGCTTATATACGACGCTCAGACGGACTTCTGCGAAAGGAGCGTGTACGGCGAGTGCGTTGGAGGAGGGAGGGAGAGAAAATCGAGGAGGACGCGAGGAGAGAGAAAAAAGTTAGATAATGTTGTGTGTGTGTGTGCGTGTCTGTGTGTGTCAAATGATTTTTCTATTTGCCGTTGCTTTTTGCCGTGGATTGTACGAGCGTAAAAAGGCGTTGATGCTGCGGATGAATAGAGGCTGAAGGTCTATTTGTGCAGCGGTAAGAAAGAGGGGAATTTAAGCAGAATAATTACTGCTCGATTATCGATTGGACTGAAATTTTAGAACGCGAATTCTAGTTTAGAAATAGTACGAGCGGATATACGAAAACACATTATCAATCGAAGAAGCATGATTTTTTATTTAAAAAAATTACGTAGTTTTTTTTGTATGAATAATTACAAAAATGAAAAAAATAACAGTCGCTTCGACTGATTTTTTTTTCTAATAATGAGACAACATTTGAATACTTGATTAGCTATGTAAACGAGGATAAATGTGCCCCATCACTTTGTCCGCGTTAAAAATCTATCATTCAAAAGATTAGCTGTCTCTTCTTTAAGCTACCTGTTGTTTTTCTGGCCTTTTTTTGTCCCGCGCTGTGTAATGGGCTTTAAGAGACGGTGCTCGAGCATAAGCACGCATAAAGGGTATGATACTTTCCTGCCTTACCGATACTAACGAGATCTTTATAATTAAATTTTCCGCTAAATATATTCTTTGCTCAACTTTTTTCGAGTCCCTCCCCTCGCGTTGCAGCGAGAGATCTGTTACAACGTATTTATGCTTTTTTTTTTACTCGCGCATGGCTGCGACGAAATAGCTCAATTTTATCAACGAATTGAAAATAAATGAAATATAAAGATCGATGGATGTTAAAGAAAATCAAAGCCGAGGATTTCGAAATATCTCAAATACAGCTGGTGTATAATTTTCAACGATACGCTTAGGCGATCCGGCAATGTTTTGACGATTTTCACGAAGCATTACGTCACCAGATTAAATAACGCCAAAGCCTACGTCGTCACAATAGACGGAAAAAAAGAGAGAGAGAGAGGAGGGAATTACAAAAGAAACTCAAACACTATCAGACAGGCACGTACGAGAAGAACCTAAAATTTTCTGACGCAACGGCACTCCTTATCTGAAATACACTTATCGATAGGTTGGGTTTACCCTACTCCCACTCCACCGACCCGAGCAGACCAAAGAAAATCCGAACCGTCTGCGACGAGAAAAAGTGTGACGTAAAAAAATTTCCACCCATACGTCAGAATTCCTCTTTTTTTTCCTCCCACAATCGAGAGTTCAGAAGAACGTCACATACAAAAATCCTTATTTTCTCTTTTATCCAACCAGTACTGCATGCACACATACACATATACTGTATATATATAGTTGTAGCATGTACGTAGACGATCGCGCGCGATGATTGTAGCTGCATAACTTAATGAATGGGCTCCCTGTATCCTTCCCCCTATAAACAGTCTTTCTCCCTCTCTCTCTCTTTCTGTCTCACGCACACACGTACAGACACACACACACAGGCACATACATATGCACACGAGCTGGAGCCTTCGAGAACTCGTATACTGCTGCAGAGACTAGCGTCGAGAGTGTACGCGAAAGTGCAAATATATACACGCACGTGTACAACCAACACGTACACGCACACACACACACACACACACACACACACACACACACGCGCACACACACGCAGGCTCTTACTTATACATATATATACATATGTGTGTGCGCCATTGTTGCGTGTTGGGCGGGCTGTAGTTGACGAAATATTGACATCTAAGAATAGAAAGCTATATAGTGGGGTCGTCGTCATGCGCGGCGGGACGGTGATGCTCTGAATCAGAACGAAAGGGAGAGAGACTAAGAGAGAGAGAGAGAGAGAGAGAGAGCAGTAAGAAGGGAAGAGAGAGAGAGCGGGATGAATATTGAGAGGGAGCAGCAGAGAGAGAGAGAGAGGCGAGTAACGCCGCCGAGTTTCGCGAGAAAACGAGAGAAAGGTCTCTCTAACCAAGCAAAAGGGGGATGTTGAGAGAGGGAGAGAGAGAGAGAGAATCGGGCGATAGCTGAAGGTTAGGTCGATTGTCGATGGGAATCGGGAAGCATATTCAGCATGCATGTCAAGGGGGTAGCGACGCGTAGATGACGTCAGCCTTAGGGGATTTGTTCTCTTTCTCTCGCTTCCTTTCTCTCTCGCTTCACGCTGTGTGTATGTGTGTGTATGTGTGTGTGTGTGATGCAGCAATAGTCGGGTGTACACCACTACTGTATACGACGAGTAATACCGAGTGCGTTAAATGAATCTTTCGCGCCAATAAAAAACACTTTCGTGCGCCCTTGCGCGGGGGAGTATACTACGATACTAGTCGTACTAAGCCGTCGATTGTCCTGCTCTCTTTCTCTCTCTTGCTCCTTTTATTCTTTTGCCGCTTTTTTATCATCGTTATTATGGTTATTATTGTACGAGGACTTTGACGCTGTGGATGTACGCGCGTGTGACGAGAGAGACAGAGAGAGAAAGAGAGAGAGAGAGAGAGAGAGAGAGTGGGCGGGAGAAGGAGGGGATGACGAGAGGGGAGTTTATCTGTGTGCATGTGTATGTGTATACGGTGTATATACTTGCGTCAGAGCGAGAGGGTAAATGGCAAACTTCTTTCGTATGACCGTAGATTGTGAGTTTTGCGTGATGCATTACTTATTTTGCAGGCACGACGGCAAATTTTCGTAGAGTTACTGTAACCGACAAAAATTGTTTACTTTCTCAAATTGACAATTTTAATTCAACAAGATCAGTTTAGTTATAAACACAGATTCTAAATTGGGCGAAATTTTTACTTATTTTTGAATGGTGTAAAAAATGATTTCAATTGTCACTTTATAATCTTGTAACTTTAACTCTTGTATAACAAGTTGCTAAGCGAGCCTATAATAGCCGGGTCGCGAGAGCAGAATAAAGCAATCGACTGATTAGTGGAGTGCGGCTGTCACATTCTAATAGTCACGTGGTGAATCCCGTTCTGTTTACAGTAGCAATATATGGCTAGCCGAGGTTGGTTAAGCTCGAGATTTGCGCGGAGATTTGCGGAGGATTGGAGCGCCGCGCTCTCGCACCAGCACCAGCACCGGAGCGACTTGCAAATAAGCGCTTTTTCAACCTCCGTATTTCCACCTGATTTCCCCTTCCTCTCTCTCTCTCTCTCTCTCTCTCCTTCTTTCTCTGCTTTCAAATGCAAAAAATGCGACTCTCCACCATAATTTGCAAAATCAAGCGCAGTTCCCTCTCTCTTTCTCTCTAGATAAAAAGTTCGACCTAAGGTAAAAAAATGAGCAAGAACAGGAGGCGGTGGCGACGCCCGGGTGCACCTCGACTGAAAAAAAAAAAGATGAAATAAAGCACCCAGCTTCTCAAAGCAAATATCCTTAAAATCCTGGGGCAAGATTCGCCGTCTCGGCATACCTCGGCAAACATTTTGAAAAAGCTCTTTCCTGCTTTCTCTCTCTTTCTCTAGTCGCAGGCATAGGAAAGGAAAAGACCGCAGCAAAAGCCTCTCCTTAGCTGAAAAAGATCGAAAAAAAAAACCATGTCGGTCTACCTACGTACGCGCGCACACACACACTCTAGCTGCGAAAACTAAGTAGAGAGAAAAAAATCAGGCTTCGGAGAGCTGCAGCAGCAGTAGCGGCAAAGTTTTAGGGTCTACGCTGTGTGTCGCGAGAGAGAAAGAGAGAGAGAGAGAAAGAGAAAGAGGCTGCGCAGATACATTGTGCGGGCGCGAGCATATACACTGTGGCATAAGCGCGAGCGAGAAAGAGCTAGAGCGCAGCGAGAGAAGGAGAGAGAGAGAGAGAGAGAGAGAGAGAGAGAGAGAGAGAGAGAGAGCGGTGAGCAGTGAGCGCGCGCGGCGTGTGTGTGAATAGCGAGCACGTGCATTTCCCACAGAAAAGCAATGAGGGCTTCGATGAGCGTTGTGTGTTGCCGCCGTGTCTCTCTCTCTCTCTCTCTCTCACTCTCTCTGTATATATATACGTAGAACACGGTGGCCGCCGAGTTTGAGACAGCGAGAGCAGCGCCGCAGCTGCAGTTCGAACGGCCTACACCGACAACCGTATTATGTGTGTAAAACGCGAGATGGTGTGTGGGTGTGTGTTCACGCGTACTTTGCGTATATATGTGTTGTGTGTAGCGAAATTTGCACCCGTGCGAGATTTTGTTGGGCTACACTCTATATTACGGAGCTTGGCCGACCGATGACTGTTGATTTTTTGAATGGAGTGACAAAAGCTCGCTTTGGGAGTCAATGGCTTGAATGATGGGCCGGCATTTGATTTCGAAAGAAAAAAAAATGAGCTCTCATGATAAAGGTTTGGGTGGGTATGTACGAGAATCGAGGAGTATATATATATATAGATTGTCATGGTGAAATTTTTGGTGGTAACCTGTAGCGAGAAGCGTGAAACATGAAAAAAACGGTGGATGAAAAAAGCGATGAAACGGCCTACTTCTATATATTCGCTTAACTATAAGATCGGTGTATAGGTTGTTGGGCCTGGGAATTATATCTCATTGCGAAAGATTTTCCTCCAAGACTTTCCAGGATCAACTTTGTACCATCGGCTCGTTACAAATTCTTATTAGACGATTTCATTAATCTCTTTAAGACGAATTTAGCCTCGCATAACAATCTCGATTGAATATTTTACGTTTGAAAGGCGAATTTCATGTGCGCGCCGTTGTTACTGCAGTATATATATATATATATATATACATATGTATATGCGCTATGCTGCTAATATTCGAGGATGTAGTGAACGAGCGAACGAGCGAGCGAGCGAGAGAGATAGATGTGAAAAGGAAAAAATGAGAGTGAAAATCGAGAGATTGTGCGCCGAGGGAGAGCGAGAGAGGAAGAGAGAGCGAGAAAGTGCGCCGCGCGCACCGCGTTCAGGATATATGCAGCGCCTTTGGTTTTGAAAGCGATTTTCTAGTGGCATTTTTATGAAATGAAACTCGTATTTTGATTGTTTAAGCCTCCTTATGGCGTCATGAATTTTAAGTGATTTTCTCAAACCATATAATAAAATGGAGCCTCGTGTTTACGTTGAAGTTTTTCACGTTTTACTTTCAATTAATAAGCAAATTTTTTAATTTAAAATTTAATAATCATCTTGCACTTTGCTCGAACTCGAGAAATCTTAATTGTTCGATGATAGCGCCATATAGCCGGAGAAGTGAAAAGAAAAATTATCTAGAAGAGAGTGAGCTTTAAAACGAGAGTTTTCGAGAGCGAAGAAAAGGGAAAATTCTGGAAGGAATATTATGCCAGAAATAGAATTATTTGAAAAGGAAAGGAAAGGAGACACAGTGTAAGGGGCGGAAAAGATAGAAAAGTATGGAGTGAGCAAGAGCAGAGAGCAGAGAGAGAGAGGGTAAAGAATAAAGATATGCCGAAGTAGGAGAAGGATGCACGTGCGAACGCGCTGAGAGTGGGGGCAACTGGCTAAAGGAGGAGAGAGAGAGAGAGAGAGAGAGAGAGAGAGAGAGAGAGAGAGAACGAGCGAACTAGCGGGGAAATGGAAAGAGCGCAAGGGCTGAAAGTGCAAAAGGGAGAACAAGCGAGAAAGAGAGGGAGAGAAAGAGAGAGAGGGAGAGAGAGAGAGAGAGAGAAAACGCCCAGTCGAGCGCTACGGGGGTCCTTTTGCTTAGGCTTATGTGCCGCTTCACCGTTAATCCTTCGTACCTTTTTCAGTAACCTCGTCGAGTATATACATACATACACGAGTACAAGAGAGAGAAAGAGAATAAGCGAACCCATACACCTCCGCTCACACAGTATACACCAATATTAACTACCGTTTTGCCAACAATGCACGCTCAGGTATATACAAAAGTGTTCCCCGGGCACACTGCAGCACAACGTCAGCTCTGCCGCAGCAGTGGCTTGTCCAAGTCGATCTCGTTCGCATCATTACCCTGTATACTGTTTCTAGCCTCGCCAATTTTCCCACCTCCAACGCATCATCGGCGTCAATGATCGAAAAAATCAATCCCCACCCAATAACCCTGCATATAACCCTCTACATTGCAATAAATACAGCAGACGATTTTCTCTGCACCATATACCGAATCAGCCTTCAAATTCCCAGCGCGTACATGTAGCCACACAGAGAGATTCTAATAATGACGTCGGAGTCTCGAGCGATCGCGCTCGAAAACCGAAGGAGTGAAATTACAATTTTAACGGTGCGCGACACACCAGCATAATACATCCACAAAGTCTGTGTGTATGTATATATATATATATAGAGACAGAGATAGAGATATACACATATATAGAGAGAGAGAGGGAGAAGCTATGGTAGGTTGGTCAAGGCTGGTGTGTGTGTGTGTGTGTGTGTGTGTGTTGTGCAGACAACACCGGGGGCCGGGAATGCAAGAGAGTATAGTATATAAGCGGCCTTCCCAGGAAATGTGCCCGCGCTGCCTATTGGGTTGACACCCCATTCACATTCACGCTCGTTGCGAGAGAGTGAAGGGAAAGCAAGCGAACGAACGAACGAACTAAATGGATCGTATATACCGAGGCGAAGGAAACGAGCCGCCGCCGCTGCTGCTGCTACTGCTGCCGTTGCCGTTGCTGCCGCTGCTGCTCTGAGTTTTTAAGGCTCTTGCGGGAAAGAATAGCTGGCTGAATTGAGCGAGACAGAGAGAGGGAGGGAGAGAGACAAGTTAATAGGGCATTATCATCTCGCTACTTCGTTCCTCGACTCTCCTTAACTTTCGAATTATACGCTAGCTTTCGATTCTTATCTGTGCTCTTTTCGCGTTGTTGTGTCTGCTCGCGTTGTTGGTTCCCTCTTTTTTTTCTCCTCCTCCTCCTCCACTTTGTCCAATGGCTCCTCGCGCGCTCTCGACCAAGCCGATTTCGAAATTCACTTATGTTCCCGCGGCGGCGGCGGCGCGCGCCGATCGTAAGCGAGTTTGTTTTCAATAAACTGCCTAAGATCGGTAGTTTGTGGCCTAACAACATTTACAAGGAGCGTATAGCTCTCTTTCTCTCTATCTATCTCTCTCTCGAGAGAGAGAGTGCAAGAACGTCGGATTTGCGTAACGATTCGCGAGAGGAGAATAAAGCTGTAAATCATAATGATTATCGTCGGGATATACTCGAAAATATCTCGAGACAGAGAGAGAGAGAGAAAGAGAGAGAGTGCAGAGAGAGGATGTTACGATCGATCCACTGCCGAAGAATATACATTCACAAGCGAGTCGTTAATCGTTATGCCAAAAAGTACGAAAACGTGGCCGGCTTGAAATGATCGAACACTCGTATATAGTATAGTAATCAACAAAGAGCATAAAGCCCACCTTATTCGCCGTTTAATTCCAGCTAAGTCGAGACCTAAACAGTTGATTGCCTCTCATTACGGCGAGCCGCACATCATGCAGGCGTCAAACTAATAACAACAGCTCGACGGTACTGCTGCCAAACTGGCACGTATACCATCAAAGTACCACCGTAAAATTCAGTTTACACTGTCGGTCGAGAGGAACAAAAAAGATAGAATGAGAGAGAGAGAGAGAGAGAGAGAAGGGTTCAACCCTGTGCACGTATAGCCCATCAGCGTTCGATAAACTCTTGCCCTCGCCGTCGCCGAAGAAGCATCGAGTCGAAACTAAAAAAAGAGCGATAGAGAGGGAGAGAGAGAGGGAACCGAAACGATACGAAAGAGAGTAAAAAAATAAAAAAATGATAGAGAGAGAGAGAGAGAGAAGGCGAAAATCGAAGGAAGAAAGAAACTTGAACGAGGGGTCAGACTCGTGAGCGAGTGAGACGCGCGCAGTCCGAAAAGTCGCCATCTGTCCCGAAGCATTGTATTTCATATACGAACGCTCTTGACGAGAACCGCACGCTCACACAAGCACGCAATTCTATATATATACATCCACAAATACATACAAACAGCCCCGTATACACACACATATGTATATATACATCTATATCATAACGTCGTTTCGCTTCTCGTTTGCAGATGGATTCTATCGGGGTGAGCACGAGCTTCCTCGTCTGCTGGGCCTTGGAGCTGCGCTGCTGAGCCGACGTCGTCTGCTCCTGAAGCTGAAAAAGCCCAAGAGAGAAAGAGAGGGAGACAGAGAGACAAAGAGAGCGACGTAGTCTGGGTATTTACCAGCGGCGGATCGGTCAGTTGTCAGGCCAAAGGAGCCGAGCGACAGAGAGAGAAAGAGAGAGAGGGAGAGAGAGAGAGAGAGATAGTTGGCAGGAAGAAGAGGAGAGGAAGAGACAGAGAGACAAGGCTAAGACGAGCAGTGGCTGCACCAGCGGCGGGGGCGTCAAGGGCCCGAAGAGGCCCGAGGCCGATCATTGCCGCACGCGGCGATGGTGGCAGCTGCCACTGCCACTGTCAGCGCCACTGCTGCTAGCGTTAGCGTGGTGGCAATGCAGGACCGCCAGGACGTATCCTCGCAGTTCAATCACCAGGTACATATACATAGCGCTGACGTATCGTTTGGCTGCTTCTTTCTTTCCTCCTTTTATTTTTTATCGATATAGACCGTAAGGAGAGGGAGTGACTTGTTCGGTTCGAGGAACACGCGTATACGAAAGCTTATACAAACCAGATGTGACCGCGGCTGTAAGACCGTTTTACATATTTTTTTTTTCCTCCTTCGGAGTTAAGAGCAAACATCGAGCTGTTGCCCGGGGATTTCGGTGAAAATTGAGGGTTAAAAAGATAAACTGTTGCTGACGATCGGTTGATTGAGATAGACCCGGTCTCATTTTGATTCGCGAATTAGATCTTTGCACATTATTGGAATGTAAACTGATAATATAACGTGATAAAAGTATGTTTAAATAAGTGATATATCATGCAAATCAAAATAGAATAATTCGACACTTTATTACCCATTTTCTTGAATGTCTCTTTTTTTTAAAGCTTTACGTAAAGCTTTTAAGAACCATAAATTATTTGGGCATTGTTAATTCGTAATCGATTCGATATATGAACGGCGCACTTCCATTAAAACAATCGAATCTCAAACACTGTAGAGGAGAGTGGGGTGATAAAAATACTTTCAAATATTTACGATTAAGATTTAAAATTATTCTCTCAATATTTCGCCCCACTTTCTTTTAAACCAAAGAATTTATATTTTTAGAAGAAATCTATTGGCATAACAGGGTATAAGACCGAAACTTGGGGAACAAATTTATACATGCGGAATATTTGTATATACATCGTTTGATAATTTATATTAATACGATTCTTTAATTTGACTTCAATTAAAAATAACAAGTTTTCACTCATTTCAAGTAAAAAAAAATGTCACTTACATCGAAAAAGTAATATTTCGCTCAAAAAGAGTGACTTTTTATATTAACATATATTTATATCTATAACGTATATTGGAAAGAACGAACAGGAAATTGAAGTATACTAAGCTTTAGTTCCTCGACTCACACCTATAAGAATATTCTACAGCCGCCTATGATATTCTACAGTGTTCGCAAACGACTTTATCGACCCTACCTAAATATTGCTATTAACCGTGCAACCAATCACGTGTGAGAATACCGACACCATAGCCTTTTGGTGGCAGAGTCTCAGGTTCATTTTAACCTGTTAAGCTCAGTTCCACGCAGACCTTCGAATCAACTATAGTCAAGCAGTGAAAGACTAGTGTTAACCGTGCGTGTGTGTGATTCTGTTCATTACAGATGCAAAGTCAGCAAGCGATGGCTCACCAAACGTTCAACAGTATGGGTTACAACCAGCGGAGCCCGATGACGGGTATGGCTCCGATGGGCATGAACAATTACGGCAGCATGGGCTCGGTCAGTCCAATGATGCAGTCCATGAATTCCATGAATTCGATGAGCGGTATGAGCAGCGTCAACCCCATGAACCATATGATGATGGGCGGCGGAGTCAACAACATGAGCGGCATGAGCGGCATGTCGCCTATGAACCCGATGAGTAGTATGAGCAACGTGGGAATGATGAATAGTGCCATGGGCACTGCCGGAGTCCAGATGAACAAGATGACCATGCAGGTAAGCTGATTTTTCAATTGGTTTTTTAATTTCTGAAGATATTTCGTAAAATGTGACATTCTGATTTACGGGTCTTTTTACGCTGTTAACAATGTTTATACGGTTTAATATTGTTGAATATTATCAATGTAATGAGCTTTTAATTCTTTACTCAATATCTGGTTTATATTTCGTTTTTAATTAATGTTATTTTGTATTTAAAGTCAGACTGATATTGAATTTTGACGATTTTTAATGTTTAAAAGATTGTTTTAACGAACATGCACCTATAAGTAAATAAGAAACTGAAACATATTAAGACAAGAAATTATGTTGCGTTGATCGGTTAATCGTTAATAAAGTAACAAAATTTTCAAAGAATTAAAATATTTCCAACGTATTTTATTCAAGTCGTCTGATCATGGCTTTCAGACGCTCGATGCGTATATTTTGAAGATTCTACTTTTGACTCTTTACGCAGCATATCACTCCAATATGTAAAATATTCCCGAGCAGTCTAATTTTGTCTACAAGGTTTAAATCTGTCGTAAGCGTGGTGCGAAGATTCTACGTCATCTTCGTAAACTTTAACGCTGCGAGATCAAAAACAATGAACAATTTTATTGATATGCAACTTCTGATTAATGTGTTAAACAACAGAATAATTATTTAAATATAATTTTCAAGGTCTTAATTTTTTTTTTTTAAACTATATAAGTTACTAATAATTAAAGCAAAAAAAAAGATTAACCTTCTCATTAAATCATTTTTTGCTTGAAAATAAGAAATATAAACAATCATTTGGCTCGGGCCAATTTCAAGCTACTGAAAATATCAGCAGAACTTATGTTTACACTAGTAGTCGTATAATAGCTGTAAATAAGCCTCCCTAATGGGCCTAGCGGGGAAAACCCGGGCGTCGAACTCCAAGCCGGGGCCTGCATAATCCAAATTAACGTTACCCCCAGCAAAATATCCCTGGAACATTCCGAGAGCAAAAGAAAATCCAAAACACGCCCGTTTGCTTTCTTTCAACAGCAGTCACAGCAGGCAGCGTACGCGAGGCGAATGGCGCCCTACCCGAATCCTGCGATGCATGTGACGCAGAAGCGCATGCAGCAACAGCAGCAGCAGCAACCACAGCCCCAGCAGCAGGTCCCTTACGGCGCGGGTGCACCCAGCGCTGCGGCGATGGCCCACGCGGGCTACGCATCGCACGCCGGTATACCCGCGACCCAGCAATACCCGAATGGCTACGCTGCCGCAAGGCCCAATGCTTTCACGGCTGCCCAGCAGCAGCAACACCATCAACAGCAGCAGCAGCAGCAGCAACAACAACAACAGCAGCAACACCAGCTGCAACAGCAGCAGCAGCAGTACCAGCAGCACCAGGCCTCGCTGCAGCAACAACAGGCCTCCCTGCAGCAGCAGATGAACCCGGCGGCGATGTCGGCGACGGGATACCCAACGACCTCTGCAGCAGCGATGATGCGAGGTGCTAGCAACGTCAGGCAGCAGCAGCAACAGGTGCAACAGCAGGTGGTGCAGCAGCAGCAGCAGCAGCCGTCGATGGCACCGGGCTACGGTAGCGTGCCCACTCAGGCTAGTCAGTACTACGGTAGTCAACCAGCGGGAGTTGTTGGCCCAGTCGGTGGCAGCGTCAACGTCGGCGTCATGCAGCCACATCACCATCACGCGGCCAGTGCCGTTCAACAGCAGCAACAGCCAGGAGTCACCGGGGTCGTGCCCCACGCCAATCCCAATCCCATGGCCGCGGCTGCCGCGCAATACCACACGTCCCACCAGCAGCAGCAGCAGCAACAACAGCAGCAACAGCAGCAGCAGCAGCAGCAGCAGCAACCGACCAATCCTGTCGTCTACGGCCAAGGTACCGCGCCTTACGGCGTCAACAACGGCCAGTACCAGCCGGATGGGTCGCCGATGCGGTCGGCTGCCGGGGTCCAGGGTACTGGGAACATGAATTACCAGCACAGTCCTATTCCTGGAAATCCGACGCCGCCGCTCACGCCGGCATCCAACATACCGCCTTACGTCAGTCCCAACTCGGACGGTAGGCACGGCTTCAACGACATGAAACCCATGATTCCAAGTGAGTAGACTCCTTCTACACTGTTTATGTTAGAGATGCGGTGGTAAATTTCGGTTGTTATGGTCATAACTGCTTTTGGGGAGAAGGTAATGGCTATGGGGTCTGGACACGTCTGAGGGATAAACAGAACTGTAAATCATATTTTCGCGCTTCAAGTTTTCCAATGGACACTTTATAGACTCGTCATAAAAGTGCCCAAACTTTTCTTTTTACCTGGCAGCGAAGTAATTCTTGGAGAAATTCTTCGGAGTCCGAGTGTCGTTGTGTCTCTTGACAGATTTAGCACTGGCCTATGCAGGGTTTTCCTTCGGCCAAATATTTTAAGATTTTTCCTTGGTTATATTTGAGACTCTCCTCCTTGCACGTGGGCACATAGTTCTATAAAAAGACTTTTACGGAAATTCCAGGCGCGAGGGTATAATTTCTAAATCTGTTTGAGGGAAGGAAGTACTGAAATATGGGAAAAAAATGTTTCGGAAAAAAATCGTTTCCTGCACATACGGAAACGGTTTATATAGGCTATGATCGTGAATAATTAGTCCATTTATGTCAGTGTATATAAATATCATGATGCCATACTTAGATCGACAACAGTACTATCTTTATTCGAAAACTCGATACTTTTTTTCAACTACCATAATACGTGTTTCAAACATTTGAATATCTGGCATGAATATAAAATTACGAAGCACAATTGAATAAACTATAAATCTATAGTTAACAATTTTTTTTCTCACTTGAAATAAAACAAATTGCAATCAGGGATGAATAAAAATAAATAGCTCAGTGAATATTTGCAAATTTACCAAAACGCAGGTAAATACCAATTTTACACATTAAGGGTCGCAAAACAAAAGAGCAGAGCGCGCGCAAAGCCAGTTAATACTCATAACAATTGAAAATTTTCTCGGAGCCACGCGACTAACGGGCGACCCTCCCACGTTTTCTTACACTTTCAGAAGAGGAAGAATTGAGATTAACATTCCCCGTGAGAGACGGCATAATCCTTCCCCCCTTCCGTCTGGAGCACAACCTGGCTGTGAGCAACCACGCATTCCAACTCAAGTCCACCGTACATCAGACGCTAATGTTACGACCGGATCTCGAGCTCCAACTAAAATGCTTCCATCACGAGGACAGGCAAATGTACACGAGTTGGCCGCAGAGCGTTCAAATATCGGTTAATGCGACGCCGCTCGTCATTGAAAGAGGGAAAAACAAGTCGTCGGACAAGCCCCTATACCTCAAGGACATCTGCCAAGTCGGTCGCAACACTATCCAGATTACCGTATCGGCCTGCTGTTGTGTGAGTATATTCATATCTATGTGTGTACTAAATTAATAACTTTTAACGACAGACTTATCGGCTATTTTCTCTCTCTCTCTCCCTTTTCTTCGAGCTCCTACCCCCTCTCCTCCCATATCCTGCCACTTTATTACCGCGGCGCGTGCCACTTTTCTCCTCTCCCCATTGTATATAGTTGGCCGAATCGAGCGTTTCATCGACATCGATTCGCTAATTCAGAGGCATACAACGTACACATATATACACCCGCTATTATGAAACATTACGAATCTTTGCTATTTTAAGTGTCTCTTATACACCAACTATTAAAAGCAATATTAAATTGTTTGGCGCCACTGCAGCGAGAAAAATAAAAGACGGTATACTCCTATGTTCCATTACATCACGATTTGAAAATGCATGACGACGAGAGAGAGAGAGAAATATTGGCTATAAAAATAAAAGAGCGTTATTGTGTTCCGCTCGACAAAAAGCCGGCGTACAGATTTGTAAAGCAAATACATCGTATTGCTTTACGACGCATTAATGGTGTCGGCGTATTAATACAAGAGAATTATCACGACTAATTTTCTATTTGCTTTTTTTTTTCTCTTCTCTTCATCCAGTCGCACCTATTCGTCCTACAATTGGTCCATCGGCCGAGCGTACAAAGCGTATTGCAGGGTCTATTGCGCAAGCGACTGCTCACCGCGGAGCATGGCGTAACAAAGATAAAGAGAAATTTCAACAATCCTAGTATTCAACTACCGGGCAACGGAATGCCAACGGACAAGGATTCCGTTCAGCAGACATCGATAAAGGTAAATTTTTCAACCACTTCCAGATTCATTTCTCACTTTGACTTTTCTGATTCCTCTTTTATGATTTAATTTTCTCTATATCAATTTATTTCATCTCTTACAATTCGCCGTTCAAACATTGTTTTAGGTGTCGCTCAAATGTCCCATAACGTTCACACGAATCACGCTACCGGCGAGAGGCCAAGATTGTAAACACATACAGTGCTTCGACCTCGAATCGTATTTACAGCTCAATTGCGAGCGAGGAAGCTGGAAGTGTCCAGTGTGCACGTGAGTAGACTTCACTTGAACTGATATTTTCACTGTAATTTGAGAATGCATCAAAGTGCACTTTCTTTGGCGGGTCTCTCGTTCAGATCATGTAAAGATATTTCAAAGAAATTGTACAGAGATACTTTATCAAAACGATTCAAATTATTCATCGCAATAATTAACCATTAAAAAAACAATGCTTCTGCCAACAGTAAACTAGCGCAACTGGAAGGTCTCGAGGTCGATCAGTACATGTGGGGTATCCTGAACAACACGAACTCGCCGGACGTTGACGAAGTGACGATAGACTCGTCAGCCAACTGGAAGCCTAAGAAGTCCGAGGAGGACAGCGAATGCAAGAGGCTGACGAAGGCCATGTCACCCGGTAGCACGAACATGCCGACGATGAATGGCTGGTTGGACGCCAACCAGGCGATGAGCCCGTACATGCCACCCGACATGAACAGCATCGTCAGTGGCTCCATGATGAACAGCTCCTCGTCGCAGCAAGACCCGCAACAGCAACAGCAGCAACAGCAGCAGCAGCAGCAGCAGCAGCAGGGTTACGGTAATCAGGGACCGGCGTCGCATCGAAACCCGGGCACACCCTCGTCTACTTCCGTCTCGCAGGCTAATAGCGTCAACAGCTCGAACATGCCAGGCGGAATGACCAATCCTGGCGACATGCAGGCGATGAGCGGCAATCCTGGACAGAACGATTATCCGGGTACGGGACCACTCTCGCATCTCAACGACCACACCAACTCGCTGGACCATCTCAACGCTATCGACAAGCAATTGAGCGATCAGGTAATTGTTGACTACTATTCTGAATATCGGTCGATGTCAATGCGATATACGAATGAATAACTGTAATAATTGTATATATTAAATGCAGTTGGGACTATTGAGAAATTATATATCAGTTCGGGTTTAATAATTAAATAAGAGCGGGTGCTGCTGACGTCACTTGCAGCTCAATTGCTGCACACTATACGCGCGTAAAGAATAAAATATCTATTTCTGTGACTATTCCGCATTCCACGTCCAACAATATTAAAAAGCTGGCTAAAATCAAAATCAAACAAAGACTCTCGAGCGCGGATTGATCTCAACCTCACGTTATATAGTTTTATACGAGTGGTAGTAGCAGCAGCAGCGGCGGCCCTGCCAAAATAAACGGAAGATGAAAAGAGGAAAAAGAAGGCCCCGACTGCTGAACTAGGTTTATTAGAAATTTCATCGAATTATGATGGCGCGCGCGCGCTCGCTCGCTCGCTTGCTCTGCAGTCTGTGCGAGAATAACCGAAATAATAATAGGCTAGCGAGAGAGTAGCAAGATGAGAGCGTGAGAGAGCGAGTGAGAGTATGACGCGCGTAGAGAGGCACGGGAGTAAGAGAGAGAGAGCAAGTTGAAGGAGGGATTTTCTAAATATGTTCCCCGCACGCTCGTTGTTGCAGATGCCCCACACGCCGCACACCCCACACACGCCGGGCGGCGGCGGCGGAAATAGCGGCCCCCCGAGCGTCGCTCCCTCCGTCTCCCAAGACACGAGCGGCAACAATCTCAACACGTCGACGGGCAACTCCGTACCCGGAGGAGTCGCCGACACCGCAGCCGACATCATAGCGTCCGACTTGAACTTCGACCCCACGACCGTAATGGACGGTGATGCCGGACAGGAGGCGCTAAACGTAAGTTACTTACCTTATATATATATATTCATTACAGCTACATTATATAGCAGGGAGGATATGAAAGCTAACGGAAATGTTTGATTCGTTTATATAGCTCCTGCCGGACAACGTAGTCGACCCAATGGAGCTGCTCTCCTACTTGGACCCGCCTGACCTGAACACGCCGCCGAGCAGCGGTGCCAGTAGCGGCAATCCCTCGTCGAACGACGACATACTCGCCCTCTTCGAATAAACGAGCCACAGCTGCGATGGACACCGTGTCACGCCAGGGTCTCAAAGAGTTTATACTAAATCGAAAGATCGAGGAACGGACAAGCGCGATCGCGCGTCACCTCGAACGCTAACCGAGTATTATATAAAAAACAAAAAAGAAAAGGAAAAAAACAAGCACAAGTAAAGGTGCACGAGATCGCGCGCTCAAAACGCGCGGACGATTCTGATAAAGATGACGATGAAGAAGATGAGGTGCAGCGCATCGGACGACGGCCAGCGAGCGAATATTCTCGATACCCCAAGGGCATCCCACAAAACTATAAAAACGTGTTAATAGTCACGAAGGTCGCGTGAGCGTTAGAGATGCGACGGGGGGAGAGAGAGAGAGAGAGAGATAGAGAGTCTTTATTAGACGACGAAACAATTGAATCTTGAATTTCTTTCCGAATGTTCCTAAATACAAGAGGCGATATAAATCAATATTATAATGTCGAAGAGCTGCGTGTGCACACAAGAGGCGCCCGCGCGAACTTGATATCGCAACGCATCGAGATGACAGAAGCATATTATCTGCGAACGAGATTTAATGCGCGTGTGTGCGCGCGCGCGCCTTCTTTATATAGTAAAAGAAAGAGAAACAATTGCGGAGGTGACGATATAGGATTGAGGAAAAAAATTGTCGGGATGACGGCCACGCAAAAAAATCGAATAAAACGAGCAATAAATCGGAAAGCGCAGCGACGCACGGGACAGAAGAAAGTTTGGACAACTTAAAATAGCGTTAGCCGAGCGTCGCGAAATCTCGCGTTATTCAATGCTCGTCGATGTTATTTGTAACACTTGCGCGCCTCGCGCACAAGGGCCGCAGTCGCCACCGTCGACGTCGCGGCACTTCCGACAATTTTACTTTCCCCACTGTAATAAAAGGGACGCCGTTAACGCATTGGACTCGCGCGCGTCGCTCCCTTTAAACACCCCCCCCCCCCCATAAATGGTACAAAACGACATTAGCTCTAATTGCATAAGATAACAAGATTCCTATTGCGACGAAATGAAATGAGATAAGAGTTAAAGTAAATAAAATAAAATAAAACAAAAAAAAAGAGTAAAAAATGACCCGTGTATAAGGAGTCGCCAGTATGCGTAACGTACGCGTACGGTGTCATACATAATTAGAGAACAATAGTAGTCAGTGTCACTGCTTCTATAAATGCAAAGTCTATATACTATCGTAAGAAGAGGAGGTGGAGGAGGTGGGAGGCAGAGAAAGAGAGAGATAGAGAGA
>UELU01097181.1:0-18243 GCA_900490025.1 Megastigmus dorsalis
TACAGACACACTGCATACACATAACTCTTCGGGAGCGCGCGAAAAGCCGACCAACCGCGTTTCGCTCTAGCCCATATATATATATACGTATAGCCGATACACTGCACATATATATAGATATACATTACCGACCTCTTTCTCATTCCCTTCCTTCTCTTTTCCTCCATTAGCATATTGTTTTCACGGATTCGACGAAATATCACTGCGTGATGCTAATTTCGCGCTGTGCTTTTTCCCCTGGCGACCGATCGCTCGCCTACTCTCTACTCCCCCCCTCCCGCCCCCACACCTAACCTCTCGCTTGGCCTCGCGCCCTTGTTCCACCCCCTCCTCCACCTCCTCTCCCTCCTCCTCCACCTCTTTCCGACGCCGCCGCCGCCGCCGCCGCGCCACTCGACAGTTGGTCATTCGGAGTTAAATTAAAAACATAAATTTTAACCGGCAAACTACGAGCCGTTGCCGCTGCCGCTGCTATGCTCTTTCTCTCTGTTTCTCTCTCTCTCTCTCTCTCTCTCTCTCCGCAGGCTCTCTATCTCACCCTACGGTAAAGAGTCGCAATTGCCGAGCGCGCGAGAGTCGATTCGACGCGCCGACGCGGCGCTGTCACCGCTCTCTGTGCGCTATCTATGCCCCTTTTATACAGAGCGTACAGATTACGCCACTGGACGCTTAATATTCCTCTCTTATACGCCGAGCACGAGCTTCCATCTCTTTCTGGCTCCTCTTCCTCCCCTCGTTCACTGGCTCGCTCGGTACGCGCGACCGAGAAATCTACATATTTTTGTTATTAAGCACTCGACGAGCAGACAGAGCGAGCTCGCGGATAATATCAGCACTCGCGCGGCGGTCTCTCATCCATGCGTACGCGGTGTCGGTGACGGTTTACGATTTTTCCCGGCCGCATCGAAGGTAAAAAGTGATGGAGAGAGGATGTTGAGAAATGGCTAGGGACCTCGACAGTGGACGCGAGCTGATAAAATATTTGGTTGGATGTTATAAGAGTCGGTGTGTTTCGATGCCGGTGCGATTCATCGTGACGAAATAATTTACACCCCATCCGTCGCTGATATGTACTTTCGCCAATGCAGCGTGCACTGCACGAGTGGGCGCAAATTTATTTTACTGTTTCCAATTCAATTGGAAAATTTGGTTGCGCCGCGGTGCCAAAAATGTTCATGGTATGAGAGACAGAAAGAGAGAGAGAGAGAGAGAGAGAGAGAGAGAGAATCTCTTTTCGGAGCAGCGAGCAAATTGAAAAATTTTACGAAATTAGTATTTTTGGCTGATTTGTGGGCCGCGCGCGCGCGTTGCCATTGCCATTCGACAGCTCGCCGCTCGCCAAATAATTTATACATCGATAAGCGAAAATGCGAACGCATTTATAGCGTCATTATATCTGCGTTTACTGACTTTCCCAAAATTCCCAATCGCTCCTATAATTTTCATTCGCTTGATAAAAAAAAGCTTCCCAACTTTCCATTATAAATGCGAGATGCGGGTGGACTTTTTTTTCTTCTTTTTTTTTTAATAAAAAAAAGGGCTCAAACCGCCCTATTAGCTGAATAACATCACTCAAGTTCGAAAAAGTGAGCAGCTTTCAACTGAGAGTAGTGCGTATGATTACAGGTTTAAGAGCGGTGCCAACCACCTGACGGATTTCATTGGCGTAGAACCTAGCAAAAAGCGGAAGCGGCGTACCTCGTTCACACCCCAAGCCCTAGAGCTGCTTAACGCGCATTTCGACAGAAACACGCATCCTTCCGGTAAGTCAATTAATGCCAATTATCTCTCGCACTTACTTTCACGTCTACTCTTTTATTAAGTTTATTTTCGACATGCAAATCATGAGTGCTTTGTTTATATATATATATATATATATATATACACATTTATATTACAAATCTCATTACATTTTCTCGCTTTTGATTATTTTATGTATATATTTAATTACGCAATATAATTTCAGATATAAAAATATAATTTTTTTTTTAAATGCTGTTATTTCTCTGTATTAATGGATTCTTAAAATAGCTTTCAAATTGATTTCTTTATTGATGTCCCTCTCATTTATTGACTTGAATGTTTACTCTGTACAAAAATACACGATATTTATATCATGATATTTAGAGGACAGAAAAAAATCGTCAGTCATATCTGAGGGAAAAATTAAAAAAAAATGTAGCAAAAGATTAAAACCGATGTCTTACTCAACTCGGCACACATCTAATTTCATATAATTTATATTTACATTAGATCAAACAATTAAATTTCCAATATATAATTTTCTCAACGGCTTTTCGATAATTAAGCTGGAAACTTTTGGGGTTTCCTTTCAAACGATTACTGATTCTGATGCATGTTGCTCGGTTAAAATACTAAGGCGCATATTTTGTCATTCCAGGTAACGAAATTACAGCGCTCGCGCAGCAGTTAGGCTACGATCGCGAGGTAATTAGGATCTGGTTCTGCAACAAGAGGCAAGCACTGAAGAACACTGTTAGAATGATGTCGAAGCACACGTCCTAAAATATCGCCGAACAAGCCACGTGGACTCGACCAATGTTCAATGTTCAAGGGCAAAGTAGCAGCAACAGTGGCAACAGCAGCAGCAGCAGCAACAGCAGTGCATTCGACGCTGCGGCAGCGGATATTGCATTTCACGGGGGAAGCGAACATGCGTACGATTTGCCACATATGACACTGTGAGAATATTATAGCTTTAAAGCTTCGTTGTGATCTGTCAAACGGACCGACGAGATATAGGGAACGATAGAAAGAGAGAGAGAGCGAGAGACAGAAAGAGAGCGTACGAAAGCGCGAGAGAGAGAGCAAAAGAGAGAATAAGAGAATGGATGCGTATTATAAACGATATAATGAAAGTTCGTGGTCGAAGCGCTTGTACGTTGAAGTTTCCTCCTTTTTTCAGTGCTTTTCTCCTAATACTTATGTAACTTATCGTAGGCTCTACATTTTATTACCGATGTTCCGTTATTTTATATAAAGTATATATTATATATGTATATATAATATATATATAGCTATTTTTATTATATTATTTACAAGGCATTTAGATTGCCTTCGCGATGTATTTTGTAAAGGTAAGGGGATGTTTGTCCGCTGGAAGTACGCTACACGTTTGCAATTGTTTTTTTTTTTCGTTGCAAATGGATTAAAATTAAAAAAAGGTTTATTTTTAAAATAAATTTTGCGTATTTTGTAAGTAGCAAAGAGTGACACCGGTCGTGTGTCGTAGTTTCGGCGGTGAGGATCTTGCGTACTTAAGCGTGTTTTTCGTGTCGGCAAACATCAGGAGCAAAGGGAAGGGGGATAATGAAGAAGCCTTAATTTATTTATATATGTATAACCATTGAGCATGGAAAAACACTGGAAAAAGTCATAGACATTTACGGCTTCGACCATGATTGCAGGAAACTCATTACTTTGTAAGATACGCGTAACTACGTTAAATGAACTCACGTTGATGATGATTATTACTTTTTTTTCAAATTTAGTTCTAGCAGTTTTCGTCCAGCCTCGTTCGTTGAGGTTAATTCGAACATAATTAAAAAAAAAATAATAAAAAAAAAACTAATGACTGACACAGGTGGTACACAATCGAGCGATTTCTCAGATCCAGGCGGAAACAGGGTAAAGGAGACTGCTCGACTTGCACCACTGAGCATTGTGATCGCAAACGTATACGCGTGTATTATCTGTAAATAATTTTTACGTAAATAAGAGAGCTCCATGCGAGAGGTAATAAGAGGAATATGTTCTAAAACAAATTTTACGAAAAATATGTAGTTGAAAATTAATTTATATTATAAAAATAAAACAATTATTTGTATTGGCGAGCAAAATACTATGTATTAGAAATCAAAAACAAAGAAAACGAAGGAGTGGCAGATTTGTTACTATAATTGCACTGCATTTAAGAAAAATAAAATATTAGGATACATTTATCTTAAAAGGTATACAGCGATTAAATTGATCGGTATTCGTTTAACGTAGGTAACGAGCGATATGCGTCAAAGTTCCATTTCGGTTTATTCACTAAATACTCCTTCCCGCCCCCCATAAATTTCTTTTGCACTACATATTTTTTCTCCGTAACTATATAAACTGTGGCATATATAAATTCTCGAGCGGGATTGAGAGCGGTGGCTTCTCCGGTTTGACGATGCAGGAATTCGCTTTAGCAGATAAAGTCACGAGCAGAGAAATCGATTATACATAAGAGATTGCGAGATAAAAAGAGAAAGGGGTGGCGCTCGATTTAGCTGGACTCTCTATAGTGATTACGCACGAATATTTCTATAACAAATGTTGACATTACTAAGGTATAAAATCGATTGCAATAACTCGTCTTTGAAAGTATACTTATGTACCGACAGGCTGCTGCAACAAAATCCATAGGAATAAATGTCTTTCTCATTTTAAGCAACTTATATAAAAAAAATTGTATTGAAACGAACAAAAGTATTTAAATCTTGATAATCAATGCATATAAAGATATTGAAAAAGTCCCTGCGACATTTATCCCTGTGGATGTGTATTTATCAAAATTCAAAGAAATTTTAAAAGTTTTTTTTTACGCTAGTCGTATGTTTGTCTAACGATTGTATTTTCTTTGGCATGATTAAACAATGAAATGAAGTTTCATAAAACGATCGTACTATGTACAAACACGTATTTTCTTTGTTTTTATATGAACCAGACAATAGTTTTTTTATTTGACACAGGGAGTTTTTGTAAAGACTTCATATCGTTGATGAATGTCAATATCAACAAAAGCATTTATTAACTTTATCGAAAGTTTTATCTAATATTCTTGTATAATCAATATTGAAAAATACTTAATGCGTTAGGCAGACAATGCGCAAAGCATCTTACCTTGTTACTGATAAGATTCTCTTCAAATAAAAAACTTCAGATTTCAAACATTTTCTGGGTGACAGAATCGCTTATCACTTAATTGAATGAAAAGTTATTTTAATTCATACGTTTAAGAAGCCAATTAACATAAATTCGTATGCCTTACTTGGTAAGTTTTTCCATTTGAATCTGTTGTTTGTTGACCAACGGAATGAGCTTCTTGTCGTTAAAAAAGCATAGTTTCAGCCTCTGAGCATAGCCTGTACATAATACTTTAACGAGAATATACATAATTACACGATAATAGGCACTCATAAAGGATAAAGTTTACTCTAAACAATTATCACAGCTATGAAATAGCTAGGAAAAGAAAAAGAAAGCGCGCATACAAAGAAAATTTACATGGTTAAAGGTTGACTATGGAATGGCGACGATATTTTTAGGAATAACGTAACTTTTAAGGAAAAAACAATGATGATGAGCAAAGTGGTTCGTTCCTAAAAACTGTATTATAAAACGCGAGAGCGCACTCTGTGAGAGGCGGGTCGAACGGAATATTCAAAATTCAAAATTTATATCTCGATAAAAAAAAGCGCGTTGGCGAGACGCCATAGTATGTTATGTCCTTTTTGATAAAAACTAAATAAAAAAAAGTAAGCGAGCGGTCGAAAAAAAACGTTTGTACAGAGATATTCCGGTTATTAAATTTTGTTATACGGTTGGCGAAAGGAATGAAGAGAGAAAGACAGATAGAGAGAGAGCGAGAGTACGCTGAGTGGGAGAGAAGGAGAGAACAAAAACGAATAAAAGAAAAGAATCATGTATATTTTCTTCGTGAAAATTTCACATCTAAATAGGACATTGCAAAAAAAAAAATGAAACTCTTAAATGCTTAGGCTGTATTAAAGGGAGAAAAAAAGTAACGTGAGTTGTATTCGTGAGTGTCATATTTCTAAGGAAAACGCAGATCCACGGGCTAATGTTTCACAGCAGTTTCTGGCAGAAATGTCAGCGCTCCGCGCAAAAGCAACTTCCTTTCGAGATACCCAAACATCGATGCCAAGATGACGCGCATCAATTTTGGATTGCCATTCAACTGTATAAAAATCTCTGTAGTACAAAGCCATCCTTATAAAATGAAAATTTGTGGGCAGCAAACTCAAATAAATTTCGGCAACACTTGGGAGGAAACTGCTCTCGAAACATTGCCCGGTGAAACCAAAGTTCCTACTACATTTTATAAAGTTACTCGACTGTAAAACTGGGATTGTAAATAAGGGAGAGACGCAAGTATTAAAATAATAGTATTTACAAATACAATCAGCAATTTGAAGGCTATTCGATGAAAAAAAAATACACACGATTTCATGAAACGTCAATCGATGGGAATTGTAACATGCGCTTGAGGCCATGCATACACACATATATGCTGATCAATGTTCTGAAAAAAGCGGTGGAATGCGTCAGTATTGCGCGAATCGCGAAATCTCACGTCTTATTTTTGCCGCTGCATTGATCCATCGATGGATTTCCTCTTGTGACTAAATGACGCATATAGGTAAACGAGCTCATAAGTGCATGCATATTGCGTTATCAACATTTTTATCACAACTTTACATCCGAAAAAAAGTATGAAATGATAGCGAAATGAAAAAAAAAAACACATAAAGAATAGTCGATTGACCGTGAAACTACAGTAAACGTACATACACAGTCGGAAATTAAGCACATGAGTATACAACTAGAGACTAAGCGAGGCAGTAGCTTTAGATTGAATGTTAGCGCTTAGACACGATGTAACATTACAACTACGTATTTAAAAAAAGAACAAAATAAAGGAAGGAAATTTAGACCGTAAGCGAATACCTGTGTAAAATCTAGTAGGTGTCCACAAGAATAAAATAAAAGCATATATTGTGGTACAAATCAGAGATGAGCATTCTTTATTTCTCAATACTTATATCTACAACATTTTGCTTTAGTTGCGAACTTTTACTCTTTTTTTATTCAAATTTCACTTTTTTATATAATATATGTATGCATGTATATACACATTAATAACAATAATACTTTTGTTAATTATAATCGTATCAACTATAAGTAAAATAAAATACAGTATTGATAATATTATTATATAATAAAAATTCTAGCATTTATTTATTATTAGTAGTACATTTTGATTATTTTCTTTCATAGCTTGCTATTATTAATATCTCTTTCGTATATAAGGAATGTATCAAAATATGTATTTTTGTAAATTGAATAGTAGCAAAAATGGACAAATATAATAAAATATTATACAAATAATATTAGATAGTTAAATATGTCTATGTTACTGTTTCCATATTTTTCACTCGACTCTTATACATAAAATGGTTTTTTACATATATTTTCAAACAGTTAGCAACCATTAAAATTTCTCTAAAGACGCTACTAATTCAAAGTCCGGCTTTATTCGTGTCACAACTTTTTTCACTCGACCTGTGAACTCTATAACTAAATAGCACCCCACGCCAATGCACAGAATGCCCATTAAAATGTACAACTTCACGCTCGTACAAAAATAAGGATTATAAATGTAACAGATCACAGAGCCAGTCGCCTCCCATAATTTAAAGTTCGAGTAGCCAGATTCTTCTTTACCTGGAAATAAGAGACCGCATAGTGCTGAAAAAGAAACGAAAGTCCGATGAATTTTCTTTCTGAATTCTTTAAAGCTAGACAATATTTGATATTTGTAATATGTGATATATCAATAGACGAATAAAAGGAATCTACATTATCTTCTGCAGCTTACTGCGCCTCCCCTGGATTGTGTTTGGGAGCATCGACTAAACGCGAACGCTGATATAATGCGTCGGTAACTTACCTGTTGTGGATTCATTATCGACTATCGATCTGTTACCGTTCGAAAATTAACAAGTGTTGATAATAAATGTTTTCACTTTTTTTTTCAAGTGTGTTCTCTGTAATTCATTGTTTTTAAAGCGCTGCACTTGATTATTATTTAAGTTATGTATAAATTAAAGTCGAATATCTACACGCTGTTAATGAAAATATAATACCATTGAAATATACAATAATTATTCAGTGATATTTATTCATAACAATCGGTTGTAAACAATTGTAATTTTCCCTCAGAACAATAGGTAATAAATTTCGAATACCGAGCAATTTCATGACTATTCCAAAGCAAAGTTTCCCAAGAAGCAATTCCAAGTTTCTAATTACACTGTCAGCGTGTTAGATTGCCGTGGCCAGTGCGTCACCACACTCAGCAAAGGGCAAGCTCTCGACTTTTCGGGTAGGAGTTTATATTTTGCGCGATGGTCACTCGTAAATTCCAGCACATCAATATTCAGAGCATAATTCCACAGAGGTTGAACATACAGCTTTTTTTTCTCAATTCATCAATCCCGACAAAGTTTGCATGCCCACTGGTACAGAATGTGCTAGGAATTGATACTTAGGCTATCTGAATGTCGAGCTCTATATATGATCGTGAAAGGAGCCAACAGGTGTCTGATCAAATAAGTTATTTGAATTTCAAATTTTATCCGACAAAATACTGAGTAATGAATGCCGATTATAATTCAAACTGTTAATGTGCTTAATGGCGCCTCGTAATTAGCGCTTCTACTTTAGTTTTACAGATGAATTCCAGAAAATGTATATTATATTCCAGAAATGTTTTATTTACAAATGTGAAACAAGTATAGTAAATTAAGAAACTTTTAAAAATTCTTAATTATAATTATAGATGAAATGATGAAGCATTTCTTGCGAAAATTGTTTTACTAACATATTTTGAGCAGATTAAATCGTTTTGAAATAATTGTGAAAAATAAATTGCATCCTCTACAAAATTGTATTACATAAACTTTTTTTTTTAACACATTAGAATGTAAAAAATAGCCGAACGTAATAGTTCAACAATATATCTTTACTGCATAGAATAATTTATGTAGTAAAAAAAGCAATAAAACTGCAAAATTAAATCTCATGATTGGAAGATTCATATTACACTTAGCTCCATTAGTTCTTGTGCAATGCAGAATGTTTGTCATTATGTAAGCTACGATATTTTAATTAGCATAATTTCGATTAAATTTTTTAAATTAGCTAATTTGTCATGATGCATTACCACGAGTACATTTATTAAGATTTTCTCGCACAAAATGCATTATTAAAGCCAATATTTTTCTTCAAACGTTATATGTGCAATCAAATGATTTCTTTTACTGATTAGGACATCTAAAAGCAATTTGAAAATAAATGCATTTAACTGGGTATTTCCGCAACAGCGCAATTACCATTCGGATTTTGTGAATGAGAATTTATACCATAAAATCAAAAACGTGTTATAAATAAAGCACATATCGCTATCAATTTATTGCTCTCATCTAAAGCGGAAAAAAAAACGTGAGAAATTCTGCATAGCCAGCAAATAAAGGCAATACCTTGGGTAATACATATTCAGTGAGACACGCGATCGCACTTATACGACTAATCATATATAGGCTCTGGAAAATACTATGGAAATATTCGTTTTACTCTCGCCAAATGGCACTAGCTATTTGTATACAAAGAATCTGCTTACCATTTACTTGGACTAGCCAAATTGCGTCGCATATGCCCCACAGTCCAGAAACGAGGAAAAAAATCCATCCCTGTTGGGGCTGGGGCCTCCACAATAGTAGCGTAACGAGGATCCCCATGTGCAGGAAAAAGGCAAAAAGCATGACCGGTATCCTTCCGGTTAGTTTGACTACGGAGCCAGTCGCCGGTGCTGCGATGGCGTTTACGACGCCAAAGCATATCATGACGTAGCCAATGTTGCTGATGCCCCAGGCGCACGAGACGAATGCCTACGGGTATAACGATCCGTAATTACACGGACACGTAATTGAGTGCCCGATGGCAGAGATCATTTTACGTAATGAAAAATTACTTGTTTAATTTCTTTTTTATGTTTAATGCTACGCACGGACTTAACATTACAGTGCTTTTCTGTGGCTGATTTATTCCAGTTTTATGGTCTTAAATAGATGAATGATATTATAAAAAGCGATTATATACTGTAGTTGTATTCCGTATAGCAACAAATGTTCATTGACAGTGAACTGTAACACCGTTCTTCTTAAAATCGTAAATGCTTAAAAAGTATTCCTGCAACGCAGATTATTTATAATTCATTCTGTTGTTTTATAAAAAATGTATTTTATAATTATTGGCTAGATATAGATATTAATTTGTTCTTTCAATTATAAAATAAATGATTGAAATTGAAAATGAAACAAAGCGCTCAAATTCCTGTGATCTATAGATTTAAAAAAAATTGCAAAAAATAATGAAACTGTCTTCATATTTCTAAAAATAATCAATTAAGACAATGTAACGGTTCAATAATTGTAAAAATTACGTATAGGTACATTTTTGTATTGCTTTTTGAAAATTGCTATTACCTATTATGTCATACGCACGAGTTGATTGAGTTAAACTTTTACAGTTTCAAAAAGAATAAAGCTGAAAGCTTTTGTTTTATTTTCAATTTCAAATTATTTAATTCTCTTTTGAAATATTTTGACATTTTTATGCTTTTGTACCATACAAGACTGAATAAATTTTTTTCATGTACATTTTATTTTAATGAAAAAACAGCTTTATATATTATACCGAAATAGTATATTAGACACCTAGGGAGGAAAAGTAAGAATGTGTCAGATCGCATGTGAATATGCGATCTGAGGCATTCTTATTTACTTCCCATGGTGTGTATACTATTTTTTTGCCTAGCGAGGACGAAATTGCCATTGTCTCAAACCTGCCCCGAGAGAGAAAGTGGCACTTTCGGCCTGTTAGGCAAAAAAAATAAAATAAAATTGTATGATATATGATTTACTGATACTACTTTCTTACTACTGTTTAAATAATAAACATATAAAACTTTATGAGTCAACATTGTTACTTGGAATGCTAATAATGCTTGAATGCCGAATCGAGGAAGGTCAGCCAGTCACATTTTTTTGCTTTCCTTCCTGGAGATCATTTCTATTTAATAAAAAGTTCAATTTTAAATGTTTGTTTTAGTATTCAGTTTTTATTTTCTAATGATAAATATGCAGTAGCTTTGAGACCAATTGAAAGTATCAGGTAATGATGACAAGATGCTCCCAAGTCGCGCAATGTGTACTGTACCATTTAAACCGCAGTCTTTCAGAAACTTTTAAAAGCATCTTGCTTTGCTTTTCCTCAAAGCCGCACGATTTTTTTTGGAAACAAAATACGTCCTTGTAATACAAACGTAATGATGCTTAAAGAACCTAACTGCATCACGGAAGCTGTTACTTGAATTTTGAAATATCAACCATTAAAATTGTTAGAAACATTTTTAAATCTGTATTAAATTATATAGAATGAATTGAAATGCGTTGGAAATAAACATTTATGAAGTAGAATTACTAAAGCCTGTTCTGCTCATTCCAAACTAGATTTTTAATTATTTTCTTCATACAATTAACTTCTGGAAACTAATTTTTTTTAAAGGCGTAAATATGCTATTAGCAACAATTACTGTTAGATAATAAATGAATTTAAACTATTACATTTAATGATGCTTCAGAATAGATGTAAACACGTTTACAGCACTACTGTTTGAGTAACGAATATAACATAATTATTTTTTCAGAATAATTAATATTTTAATTGAACAATCAGCAAATCACGGAGCAATAAATTATGGAAATGATTTATTGTACAGCACAAGTGTAAAACATTAAATTATCTAAATTGTAAAGACAGCTCATTAATTAACTATCAAAGTAATGGAAATAAATGTGCTTTGCGCAAATTTAGAAAAATTTAAAGTGGATAGACGTGGAAAATTAATTGTTTTATGGAATTAACGTAAATTGGACTTACAGCATTAAAGTCAGCGAATAGAAATGCCTGTTCCGCACCGATGAAAATGGTTATTGGCAAAATCAGCAATTGACTTTTTTCTTTTAGCAATTTTAGAGTAACCGCTAGAAGCTTCAGCCCGGATTTTCCTGTCGCTGATCCCGTTCGGCCTTTGTCATATCTATAATGGTAATTATTGACCTTTCCTATAGGTAATTATGCACAACATTTATTGGATAAGATATATAATTAGTATATATATATAAAGATTTATTTACTGCATTCAATAATTTTAAATTTATGTCTCAAAACTAAGTCTTTGTTGTAAAGTTCTTCTTTATCAGTTTCTTTGTGTACAAATAAGTTTAATTGAAAACTCCGATATTAAACTACGATTATCATGGACATATAAAGTTCCGAGAAATTAATAATATGTATTTACATTGTCAATAGTGGCATTGAAAAGATAAATAACAAGTAAAAAAATGAACTTTTTCATCATGCATGGAAAAATTTTCGTTTCAAGCATTTTAATTAAAATTTACTCTTGTATTTCTTAACACTCGCGTGCATTTGTTCAATGATAAATACACGAAATTCAGGAACAATGCACGTTATATGAAATTGTTATTCCATCATCCAAAAATTCATAATAAAACTTACCAGGCTGAAAAATATTTTTGTCGACACAAAAATGATATATAATATAATAGTCGTCGTATCGCACAGAAAAGTGAAAATAAGATTTCATAAATTTTAAAATTATATTTATACAAATATTTAAAACATAAAACGTAATACCAAAATAAATTTACGTAATTCAATAATACACGTGTTGCAAAAACAATCACAAACCATTACAATTTAAATGTGTAGTCACTGTAAATTATACGCCCAGTATTTTGGCAGCATAAGTTTTTAATCATTCGCCAAATTTTATTTACGCATAACGCAAACCTTAATAAAGCGTGAAATTAATAAAGCAAAAATTACTCGGCGTCGAGGGTATAAACGCGATTCCATAGTTGCAATAACAATATCTTACGAGGGTGAATTAGTATGAAATCGTTAAAGAGCAAAAGGCCGATAAATCGGCTTTAATGAACTGCTAACCTCCCCACCTTATTTCACCGAGTATAAAATAGCGAATGGACTTGGCGCGAAAGAAGTAAGACAGCGTGCGCGAAGTAACTTGTTTGAGACTCTCTCGCGCGCCGGCGGACCGAAGTTTCACAGGCTCTCGCCTGTTATTACGATCGATCCTCCCGGATTTATCTTCGGAGTCGCGCCGGTTCAAATGAAACTTTACCCTTATATACTCCTTCACTCTCTCGCTCAATAGAGTGCAAATGAATACAGAACGAGACGGGAGTGCAGGCGGAGTTGGAAAGGGGAGCGAGTCCCTGTGTATATCTGTATATTTACCTGGTGAGGGAGTCAACGCCGAAGGCCACGATCAGACAAGCTACAACCATGCACGCCAGATAAATCCCAGAAATCAGTTGGATTCTTTCAGGGGAGGGTGGGTCCAAGTTCGGATTGTCGCCGGCCGCAGCATCCTTGCCGCAGAAGTTCGCGCCGCATGCCTCCGCTACCAGACTAGCGTTCAGCGTCACGTTCGACAGCGATTCCACTCGCTGCTCCTTGCCGTACGACAGGACTGCAAACAACATATGTCTGAGTCTGTTTGCGTGTGGGTTTCGTACTTGTGCGTGAGTTTCATTCGAATGTAAAGAGAGCGTGTGACTGGATTTCATTTTTTTCCCCTTTTTCCTTTTTCATTTTATTCATTCGTTGTTTTTTTTTTTTTTTTTTTTTCCGACCGTTTTTCGGATTTCCGTGCACGTATACCAGTTCGGCGCGCAATATACGCGTGTGTGCACTCAATGGGTTTGTTTTTTTAATATCGATATTCGCAAGATATTTTCGTTTTCACAACACGTGTGAATCCTTTTTAGCGCGATATTAATGCTTTATTACACTTCGATAGCGTAAATAAAACATTGCTACTTTTTGTTGGCACGTAAAAAATTCTTTAAAAAATGAAGGTTACATGATATTGGGTTGCTGTTGTATAGCTACAACAGCGAAATTTTGCGTCTCATGGAAAATAATATATATAATACGTTATTTACATAGCACTCTGATCTCTTTCCTATTCGAAAAGTTAGATGCCTTGGATATTGCTTTTCGAGGAAAACATTGCGCCGCAGACCAGAGTCAATTGAAATTTTTCACGTATTCTATACCACAGTTTCGAATAATTTTCAGCACGAATAACAAAAAGGTATACCCTATAGTTCATATGTTTTCAGTTGAAAAAGTTTGAGAAAAAAGTTGCTTATTCATATCGAACACCAGTGACGAGCGGATTATTCGCTGAATTCGATTCTTTGAAAAATTTTACATTATCAATAACGATATTGATAGGACTTTACATTTTTATATCTTCGAACGTATTTCTATTGAACTATATGCGTGTATTCGAGTGAAAAAGCCCTTTTGAAAAATCATAATAACACACTAATCGCCCATTCATTTTCCGCGAACGCGCCGCGCGTCTATATCGCACGCAACAACATACACGCACTTAATCTGCGATCCGGTCATTGAACACGTCCAATAAAATCCTCTTTCGCCACAGCCTATTAAACAAACTAAACGACGAATAATTAAAGGTTTACGCTCTAGCAATCCCCCCCCCCTTTAATTTATCACCAATATAGCAGAGTACCGACAATCGCCACATACACACCTGGAACTAAAGAAAATTGCGAAATATCTGCTCACGGGGGAGGCCCCAGGCAATAAGTGTACACTCGCAAAATCCAAGAATAACAGTGCGTCTTTTTCCTTTACTGTTCCGAAGTGAGTAAGAGAGTGTCGACAAGTAGACGGTAAGATCTTTCTTATAGGTAAGATCTTTATTATAGACGATCTCCCACAAATGTATCGTACGGGTTTTATCGAGGCCGCGCGCGACGAGCGTTCGCTGGTTCCACACTCACGCGGAGTTTCCGTCAAGTGCGCGCAGTTCGCGACAGTTATAAAAGCCCCTGCGCGCAACCCTTCTTGCCAACTGCCAACTTCTTCCGGACTCTCGCTCGCCCACACTCTCTCGCGTACAGCGGCGCATTTTATATGTATATATATAGAGGAGAGCCACTCGTGCGTCGTAGTAAGACGACTTTTGCCCCGCTTTTTCGACGAAAGTTCGACGCTGTAGCGACTGATAAAAACGCGAAGCTTTTATGGCTGGTGAAACAAAGAGGTCGTTCGATAGAGCTGCGCCGTGGAAGAGTGTCCCGATGAGTCGGTTGATTGTAAAATTCACTGGCTACGTTTTTCTTGTACTGTTTCCGTGATTTCGACCGCGCTTTTAGCCAACGACTCGGATATATCCTTTTAATGTTTACGACGAAGGGAGTTAGCACGGATTATAGCTTGCAAGTAAGCAGTTTAGGTGACTTACGATATTTGTTACGAGAAGAATTCATCTTGTGTGTGAATATTAGAGACGTTTATACTGGGATATATCGATGCAATAAATCTCGGTTACTTATACGAGCGGGCAATTTAATCTTGGCATGCATAACGAGTGTACAGGTGCAAAGACTGGAATATGGATGTGGAGTGTGTATGTGCGTTCGTAGAAGAAAGACCGGTACTCGCATTATCTAGACACATTGTTCGACTCGTTCGCGGAATTTACCAAGCGCCGTCTCGCTGTCATTATTTGCAAGTTGTAATTCAAAACGAAATCTCTTTATGCCCAACTTAAGCGGCTTAGCTAAAAAAGGAACCAGAAAAAAACAGTGTCCCTGACCGATAAAAATTTGGATAATCTTTTCAATGGCCGAGCACCGCAACTTGTGTGTTTCACCTACCGTGAAGAATATCCTGGATCCTTGCACTGTGACCACTAAATACGCGATTGCACAAATTTCAGCTCTATCTGTATACATGTACGTAGCCAAAAACTAAATTGCATATTCAACGAAGTCGATGAGGCGTCGCGGTTTTTTTTTATTACCGGAGACCTTAACGGTCGAATACTTTTTTACCGCCAACATATAGAATTCGATTTTGATAGAGCTCTCGCGCTCATTCCCCTCCGCGCGTGTTGTCCTTTAACTACTTTTTTATCGGACTCCTCGGTGGCTCTTTTCTTCGCTCGCTCGCGCGCAAGCCGCGGAAACGCAACGCTCTAAGTGCCGTGAGACGCTCGGCCATTAACGATCCTTTTTTTTGTCGCCTCATTTGCACAGTGAAAAAAAAAGAGGAGGAGAAGACGGTGTTAGCGTTGCGGCGAGACAATGAGTCAAGGGGGGGAGACGCTCGATTATACCCAGTCAAAGGAGATTATAAACTCTGGAAAGTCGCGCGCCGTCGATTAAGCGACCGCGAGGTGCGTCTTTATTTGCGCGAGGTAAATACTCGTTTATGGACTTCTCTAATTCTTTGGAAATCCAAATTCGTTGTCGCCTCGCTGAGCGGCAATTCTGCGTGATATTTTTGTAAGACGACCGCAAACCTGATGAAGGTGACGAGTAGAAACATTTTTATTCTTATGAATTTTCTAGATTGCAGCTGAATCGATAATATTATAAATTTTGAGAATAGAAATGAAGTTAGACTTAGGTCACTGTGGTTAGCTTTTAGGCGAACCGTACCACGGCTTTTGATTTGTCTACTTGTGTAGGTAAGATCTAGGGTTTTTCGAGTTGTGAGCCTTTAAAGCTAGAATACCTTAGGCCTTAAAGCATGAACCACACTGTATATGGAACATGCACAGTTATTAGATTAACAATAGTTCTGTATGTATGTGGCACGTCATGACGAATGCTAATGCAGCGCTGGTATTCAAACTTCCAAAACTTGTCTAAGACGGTCGGCTTTAATGATGAAATTCAACAATAGAAGACCGAGCGCTACCGAAGTCGGTAAAATTTTTCAAAATTATAAATTGAATGTACACGACTCCACGACGGAGATTGTACATGAATTATTTATACCCATGCAAATGTAAAAAGAATCTCTGCTATTTTCCAGCTCCGAGGGAGAATTTATTGTTCACGATACCCAGCCGAATCTCCCTTAACAGCCACATAATTATCAATACTCCGAAATCGCCGATATATCTGTCAGGCTGATGGTGATATGTGGCAGGCCGACAGGTACAAATCATCTCGGCAAATTGGTGCCGCATCGCGGCCGCGAAGTAAACGCCCGAGCAAACCCTCACAACGCAGCCGTGCACTTTGTAGTAATGATAGAAACGATTTGTCTGCGCGCGTGTCACGTTAAAATCGACACGATATATCTGGCAACGACACACCGGAGCCACTCCCCGACCCGCGCCCCCGATACCGGGACGCGGTACGACGCTAATGCAACCGCGTTTCGTGCGGCGCGAGGCCACAATAACAACGATCAACCACACTAACTGCCAATATACAATTCCTACCTTTTTTATTTATTGGTACACTACAATATTACAGAGATAGATCAGAGTCACTCACTTGCCGAGGATATGAGATTGCCCCAGACCTGCGCCATCTGGAAGAACATGAAGAAGAGGCCGAAGAACCTGGTGACCAGTACATCGGCCCCGAGCTCCGAGACCGTGGCGTAGGCCTCGGCCACCACCGTGAGATAAGTGCACTTGGCGCACCACAGAGGACCACCGCCCAAGCCCACAGCCAGACCCGAGGGTATCATCGTGTAGAACCGGGGATAGAATTGGGCTGCGATGAAGGGCATGTAGGCGACGAACGACAGCGCTATGGTCCACTTGCAGCCCAGCCAACTGTAGTCACATAGAGGTGCAGGTCAGCATCCAACGGTTAGTTATACATATATATATTAGTAGCGCATACATCGATTGCCTCCTCCTCCCCGCTCGATCATATCGAGATTGCATTGTATATGTACCAAGCGTGAAGCGCGTGGAATGAAAAGTACACATAGGAGCGCGTGCTACGTTATTCTGTGTGCATTATATACATGTGCGCGCACGCTGCACACGGGACGCATTTTATATAGCGATTTTCCCTGTGATGTGCAACGCAGAGAGAGATAGAGAGAGAGAGAAAGAGAAAGAGAGAGATAAATAGATAGATAGATATAAGTTTATTTGTAAATAGTTTACAAAATGTACATGGCAGTACATATTGATTTTTCTTTAGATTATACATTTCCTTATTTTTGGTTTTTCGCAGTCACACATTTTCAGTCTTTCTATGATATCACAGCTGAATAAGTCTTACATTGTTTCAGTCGTCGAAAAATTACAACTTAAAAGTAATATCACAGAGCGTCTTAATTGAAATACAAATAAACAAATTTAATATAAAGAAGTGATCGATATCTATCAGTCTTGGTTAAAAGAAAAAGAATATAAGAAACTTTACAACACAATCACACATGCACTCATCCTACCACACACTCACTCACGCCAATAAATAC
>UELU01097238.1:0-11507 GCA_900490025.1 Megastigmus dorsalis
GGCTACACCATTGTATTCTTATCCAAACTCCAAGTCTAATGCGACTTGCCGCATCTATTTTCTTCAATTCAATTCTGAGTAAACTGAGTTCAAAAGTGCTGCGTTGGAAGTTTGTCACGTTGTATTTGATGAAGCTGAAGTAACATTGTATGCGCCAGGGATCACAGATTAATTGGAAAGTCACTAAAATCAGTAGTTTTTATATGTAAAAACTTTAAACGCGTTTTTCTAAAAACTACATTTTTTGAATTGGCGTAACTTCTCATTTAAAAACTAAACGACAGAACTTGCTCAAAATTTCCACGAAGTTACTTTATAGTATTGTTTTCTATTTATATCTAAAGATTTAAACTTTTCTTATTAAAAAAGTAATATTTTAAACAAAAATATAACAAAAAAAAACGGTGAAAAATTTTACTTTTTTTAAAAAAGATGTCGAATTTACAATTTTGTAATTTTTTATGCATTTTTAGGTAAGCATAGAGCAAAATTATACTACTAACGAAAACTGTTTCTATTTTTTGTTTCAGATCACAAATCGTCCTCCCTAACTTTCCCGTGGCGAACAATTGGCAAGAAAAATGGCGGAAAGTAAAGTTGTCGGTAGCACGGCACGTCTCGCTTCTACCAGGGCAGGGCAATGAGTCACGCTTTCTTCTCCATTCGTTAGCTTCCGCCTTCTTCTCCAATTCCGACTCCTCTTGTCATCTCTGTTGCTCACATGTCGTCCGTATCTTCTGTCTCGTTCTATTTTTGATTGTCGCGTCGATCCCTTTGCGCTTCTTGGCGCTGCTCTATATTGATTCGTTGATTGATTTCTTGATGGTCGCTGGCATCACTCCCAATCAGTTAAACCTAATATATTCAGATCGGCGCTAATTGGTAGCCGACCTGAGTTCCGTCGCTGACGTAAAGCTCCCTCATCTGGCGCGCGCAATTCGAAATGCACAATTACTGTGCCCGAAATACGCAAATATACCACTCCAGACTATTTTCGGAAAGTCCCTAGGCATATAGCGCTAGGAGATTTCGAGCGCACGGGTTTGGTGCACGGCGCCGTCATTCCCGAGTCTAATACCGTCACGCGCCGTATTTGGCGAATGTTCCGTACGCGCATGTCTCCTCGCGCCTATCTCTCTCGCTCTACCATTCGCCCGCTGTCTCTCTCACTCTCGTGCACCGCGTGGCCGCTTCACCGCGTATTTCGGCTGCGCTCCCATCGCTGATCGCATCCTGGTAAGTCTGTGCACTGTGTCTATGCTTACCCATAGCATAGGGGTCGCGTCGCACCCGCACATATACACTGGCGCAGATGGCGTGTAAGTGCAGTGGTGTCGGCTGCTGTGCACGGCCCAGCTGTCACTTCTTCGTTTCTTCCTCGTCGTCGTCCTCGTGAATCGTACTTGTCGTCGCTGTACCTCGTCGTCATCGTGGCGATCCGTGGCAAGCACTCGTATCTCGTGTCGTGCGTGTGCCACCCGGTGGCATCATCGTCGTCGGCGCTTCGTCGGTGGTGAGTGCAGGCCTGCCCAGTGCCTGCCTGCTTGGTCGCTATCGCCTCCTCGTTTTTCTCGTGCAGTGCGTCGGTCCAGGCATTCTCCTCAAACAGACGCGGATCCCCCCCGCGTTAATCAATTATTGTAAAGTTAGCCTCTCGTGGCAGTGGTGGCGAGCATCGTCGTCGCGGCTCGTTGCCCTGGCAGTCTCTCCTAACCTATAACGGCGCCGGGATATAGGGCGGTGGCTCGTGTCTCATTTGTTTGAATTTATTTATTTAATAAGTACAGCTATTCCTTGTGAGGCCAGAGTCAGCCTCACAAATCCAATTTTTTGTATACCGGACCTACGCACATGAAACTAAGTAGCATTCTATGTAGCCAAAATTATTTTTATTTAAAAATTGCTTGTCCGGATATACGTTCTAGTTATAAAATTAGTATGGTATTCTCGGACAATCGTTGAAAATTGTCTAACACTAAATCTCTACATACGTATTTGTTTTTTTTTAAATTTATATTAAGTAACAGAAAAGATCGCTTTAGTGATTATTTGGTGAAAATCAAGCATGTGATAAATTTGAGGTTAGGTCAAGCTACTCGTTTTACTTAAGTAAGTACTTATTAAATGTTTTTACAATAATTGTTTCTTATTTTTACTAAAAAAAAAATATTTATTTTTTAAATTTATTTTAACAGTATCGTGTTATAAATAAGCATACAAATATTACAAAATGGCAAAGTTACGAAGTGAAAATAGTGTAATCTCAAATGTACAAACTCAAAGAATCAGTTGTAATAAAAAAAGGAAAAAGATGATGAAAATAATATAGCCAAAAAAAGAGATCTGTGAAACAAAATATTATCAAAAAGAATGTTAAGGTTAAAATAGTTGAAAGGAAGTATGAAGTTGCGATTATTGCGCAAGTACTTGATGCAATGGGTCGAGGAAAAACAGGAAGAGAAGCTGCAAAAATCTATGGAATTCCTAAGAGTACATTATATGATAAGTTCAAAAACATATCTTCTGTGAATTCTAAAAAAGGCCGATCAACAGTATTTACTAACAAAGAAGAGAATGATATTGTGCAGTGGCTTTTATACTGTGCTGAACGAGGCTTCCCAGTGTCAAAAACACAACTCCTAGTTAGTATACAGAAATATTTAAATGACATTAATAGGGTAACTCTATTTAAAAATAATAGGCCAGGGAAGTACTGGTATAAGTTATTTATGCAAAGGCACAGCAACTTGAGCTTAAGGGTCGCTCAAAATTTAACGACAAGCAGAGCATCAGTCAGTGAAATGGACCTGCAAAAATGGTTTTCTCAAGTGAGTCTCTATTTGGAAAAGAAAAATTTATTACTTTTAGATCCTGAACGAGTTTTTAATTTAGACGAGACATCTATTATGCTAAATCTAAAGGATAATTCAGTTATTGCTAAAAAATGTTCTAGTTCGGTTTATCAAATTGTAGGAAAGAATGAGAAAGCTTGTATGACGGTACTTTTTACAGCTGCTGCTTCTGGAAGGATGCTTCCGCCAATGGTATTATTTGATTTGAAAACGATGCCAAAAAAACATATTTTAAAGTGTATACCTAAAGGCTGGAGAGTAGGCAATACGGAGCGAGGCTGGATGACAGCTGAAAGCTTTTATAGCTATATTACAAATATATTTTTTAAATGGCTTAAAGACAATAAGTATGATTTTTCTGTTGTTTTATACGTAGATGGACGTTTCTCTCATCTAACTTTGCCACTGTGTAAATTTTGTCAGACTAATCAAATAGAGCTGGTAGCATTATACCCTAACGCTTCTCACATAATACAACCCCTTGACGTAGCATTTTTTCGTTCTTTAAAAGAATCATACAGGCAAATACTAAGATAGTGGAGGATTGATAACAACGTGGTAGATTTTAAAATAATTATGTTACCCGAAGTATTGAATCTAGCTTTAAAAGCTAATGACTTTTCAAAAGGTATTCAAAATGTGTCTGCAATAGAAGACGATTTACTTACTCTTCTTGAGAAAAAAGACGATGAGAAAAAATTGAAGGAAAAACCAATTTTAGAAAATAAAAAAGACAGAGAGAGAGCAAAACTGCAAAAAGAAATAGAACAAAGTATAATTAAAAATTTTCAAGAAACTAAAAAGAAATTACAGCAAAAAAAGAAAGATGTTAATTCAAAAATTAAGGAACTGAAAAAAAAAGATAAAAATCAAAATTCTAAAGAAAATAAAACACAAATACAGGAAAGACAAAAAATACTAGCAGATGAACTAGCGAACATCGATCGATTATTATTAAATACTCATGAAATGCAGACGTTACAAAGCAAGATGAAAATTAAAGAAGAAAAAATTTAATTATTTATTTAATCAATATTTATATTTGTTAAACAGTCAAAAATTATATTATTTATCATCAATAAATACCTTCAGCTAGTCATTCAATTTATTTAGTACTTCTTTTTATCACATTTAGTCGCGCTTAGTCACGTTATAATACTTGTCTAAGTATACCTTCTAATCTTGTCCGAGTATTGCAGCCAATGCGAAAAGCCTGTCCGAGTATTGCAGCAAACTAGTCTTCCTAAAAACGTTGTTATTTTAAAAATAAAATTACATATACATAATTTTTTTTTTAAATCAACATTAAAAAATCTTATTTTTATAATAAAAATAAGAAAATCTACGAAAACTAACAAATTTATTTCGAAAATTAGGGATAAAAATTTAGTACCTTTAAAACTGTCCGGGTATTACCTACTTTACCTTACATATAAAAACACTTACTTTCCGTTAAAACTCAATTTACAGCTGATATAAGAAATCATTCACACATACACTTAACTCGTTTTGCGGTGAAAATCTGCCCATTTTCCGAAAATCGGCGTTTGTTTCGGGGTATAAAATGGGCGACTTTCGACGAGGAGATCACTTCTGGTCCTATTTGGCAGAGAACAGGTAAGACCAACTAGTGGCGGCTTATTCCCCAGTGGAAGAATTTGTCTCGAGTCGTGCTTTAACGAGCACGGGGACGAGATTTTCTGCCGGCTTATTCCCTCGTGGAAGAACTGGGCAGAACTTCTCACTGGAGGGCTATTCCGCAAGGAAGAACTTAGTTTTTTAAACTCCGCGGGCCGGCTGAAAAGCGGCAGTAAAAAGTTCGCGTCACCTGCAGTTTGATCAAAACAGTGAACTCAGCTGCAATCGAGAGAGCTGCTACAAGGTGCGCGAACGATAAAGAATGCGTCCGCACAAGGGCGCGAAAATATAAAGGATTTGAATTTGCCAAAAAGATAAAATAATCTAGATTTTCATATGAATGTATACAAGACGGAGAGGAGTATCTTATTTATGAATAAATCAATCTGGTTGAATTTAAATTGTGATTTGTTCATTTAAAGTTCCTATCCACCTGTATAAAATTGCATCCCACACACTGTACCATATATTATAAATAATTAAAAGTAGATATATATAATAACCTTTCAAGGAATACTCTTACATCAATTGTTATGTTTATTTTATTATACCACGTGTCTATCAACATTTATAATGCCTTCCGCGTATCGTATCCGATTATGCAATCTTTTATTAACTTTGGGACCACTATATAAAAATGAGTGTGGTTTCTAAACCTCCGAACTTCGTTCTGAAAGAGACTTGAAATTTTAAAGGCGTAGATTTCGCACCGGTCCCGCCTTTAATGATTTTTCCGTTTATTGATAATTATGGTCGCGTTTTGAATTTATCGATATTTGGGACGTATAATTCTTCCGATATGCACGTAATTTCGCTACCGGTGTCTACTGAAGCTTTAATTTTAGTATTTTCTGTATAGACAATTATTTCAGGACACATTATCGTTTTTATATTCGCGCCTTCTGGTTCGATGTCGTACAATAATTCTTCTCGCGGGTCTTCGAGTATAGAAGCTATTTTAAATTTTTTTTTATCTCGGCGCGTCTTGACTTGATTATTCACGACGCTTTTTAGTTTTCCGACGGGTCATCTATATACAACAACAAACGGTCAAGCTCGTTTTGCTCAGCTAGCTCCTTCTGGATGATAGTATTAACGCTCATTTCGTTAGATTTTTTCGATTGATCCTTATTGTTTATTTGGTTACGCGGATTTCTTTTATCATCTAATCGGCTCGCAGAAGCGCTACGACGTCGAGTGAACTTCGTATTACGCGACGTTCTCGTTTACGAGCTTTGAATCGCGTTTACATTTTTATTTGACCAGTTATTATTTCTTTTTTCATATAGTTTATAATATCTTTTTTGGGGTTCTGCCCCCCTTTACGAATCCTGTATTTCGCGTTTGAAACGGATTCACATTCGCATTTTTATTTGCGGAGAATTGATCTAGTTTTTTACTTTTTAAATCGTCGTGATCGTAGTCGGCGGGTATTTTAAATAAATTATTCTTGTCTTTAACCTGCTATCCGATTAGCGCGTGTCTTATTTCTTTCTCGAAATGATCGCAAACTTTTTGTACGACTTCGGCCTCAGTATATCCAAGCTCGACTTCATTCGCAAGTCCAAAAACGTATGTCGCGTAATATACGCGATTGAATTTGCCGTTTTGCCGGTATTCACCGAATTCTATCCAGCGTTCAGCTGTTCGCTGCATGGACGCGTACCAATAGCTTTCATTGAACCTTTGGCGAAAATCGTGATAACTTTCAACCTCATCTTGTTGGGGATACGACCGTTCTTGGGCGGAGTCTTTCAGCGCTTGCGAGAAGATGCATATTAAGTCTGCGGAGTTCGGCTTCATATGTGAGACGTTCCTGTCGAGATCTGACAGAAACTTCATTGATCTTTCTGCTTCGAGAAAACTTGATTTGTCGGTTCAATGCTCTGTTAAGCTGTACCGATGCATTAACAGGCATTGATTCAATGATTCCGTGAATCTCATCAGTTTCGCTTTTACTTTTATCAGCTGCGCTATCTATTTGGCATAAAGAGTATTGCTTAAGTACTTGTAAGTCGTCACCGTTTACAACTGTATTTAATAGTTCGTTGAATATTTGAGTGAATCCCGCGTTAACATTTTTCCATTTGTTCTACTCTAACTAATAAATGACCTATGCGATCGATTAAATCGCGACAAACCGCTTCTACTTGCGGAATATGTGTTTGTGGAGATTTTCAAGTGTTTTTCAAGCTATTTAAACGCCCCGTAACATGCATTTGTTCGTTGCCAAGGATTTTAAGTTAATCCGTAACCGCTTAATCCCATTTGAGACGCTTTTTCTCGAACACGGCCAGATTTCCTTCCTCTGTGTTAGCCTCTAATTCGGCCATCAAATTAGTTGATCTACGCGTGCTGCTAGCTATTTTACCTATTTCTTATATGCGTATATCTAGTTTATAATCAATTAATCGAATTACATGAAATTCACAAGGATATTTAAACTTTTAAGGTATCGATAGGCGACTCATTTTTGAGGTCATATTCTCAACTTATCTTTCAAGTAAAAATACACTTATTTTAATTTGCGCGTTTTCAATTTGGCTATCCTTTTCTACACGTGCGAGTTCGTTATGCATATGTTTGCATTTCTTTTCGACGCTCTTATTTTATTTATCAAACATTCTGTTGTCGTTCAAGTGCTTTAATTTGATTAGCTTGTTTATCTATAATTTTCTCTAATATTATGATGTGCCGGCGTATACCGTTAATTTGCTTTTCCGCAATTGTTTCATTTTCTATAACATTGTTTACATTTGTATCGATGTCCGCGAGGCGCGTATAGGTGTGACGTTCCAGCAGTCCACTTTGATACGAAGGAATCATAACGATTTTTCATTAATTCTAGAGCTTTTTCCATAGATATTTTTATGATAAATAATCGCGATTTTAATGACAAGTCTTATATACGAGTCCCTATTCGGGCACCAATTTATTTTGTGACAGGCAGGCTACTTGCGCTTAGCGTCACTGTTCGCGATGCGCGTCTAACACAATATTCTAAAGAGTTCGGGCTCGAAATAACGCTTGAAAAATCGCGTTTATACTTTTATTTTTCGCGTCATTCGCGGTTCTTTTTCTCGGTTAGACTCTCATAACTCTGGGTGGCGATTACGCGCCCGCAATGGACTGCATAACGCGCTCAGAGCTTGCGAGAACTTTCGTTTTTTTATCGTACGTTCACGATTGCCGCGCAATGGGCAACCGCTAAACACTTATTTTTTTAACCTTTAATTTTAGCGTGTGTTCGCAATCGTCTCGTATTGGACGATTGCTAGGCACTGTTTCTTTTATATCATTTATAGGCAGGATAGGACTGCGTGGTAGACTATGCAGCCACGCAATGGACTGCATAATCGCCTGGACAAGGAAAGGAAATAGACTTTATTTATTTTCATTGACTCGCATCGGTAGACTATGCAGTCACGCAATGGACTGCATAATCGCCAAGAGTCTTATCTTTTTTTTTCTTACAATTTGTTTATACTTTTGATCAAAATTCTAATCTCTAGGTGGACTGTACAGCCACGCAATGGACTGTAGAATCACCACCTGCCGCAAGTGCAAGCTAGTTTTTAATGCTTATTACTCAGGTTCATGATTGCCGAGCAATGAGCAATCGTTAGACGAGCTTAAGGTTTAATGTTCTTTAAATGAATAACCAAAAAACTTTTATTGATGGTAACAAAAAAACAAGAGTTTACTTTAGCTCAAAGTTAATGTTGGAGTCGGGTAAGCTCTCAGATGGGCCCGCGAAAGAGCCTGGGTGTTACAATCGGAGCGAATGTGCTTTCGCTGGCAGCGCAGCGCCATTTATACCGAGATCGGAGCCAAAGGGTTGTATCCTATGCTCCGAGATTTCCTTCTCCCTTAGTGGGGCGCGCTCGCCAAAGCTCGGGCGGGCTCGCCGGCACTCCAGCTTTCCGCTATTCGCGTATATGCATGTATACATTGATTACTTAAGCTCGCAGCGCTTCTTATAAACTAAACAAGATAAAATATACAAAATAAACTAACCAATAATTGAAAAATATGAGCTGGGCGTTATACACTAAAGCTACTGAGCGCACTAGTGAGACTCAAACAACCTAATACACCTATAAACCAAGAATCGAGGACCGATTTCCACACCTAGACACGAAAAGCTAGGGAGTGCACTTCTTAGACTTCATCATTATACACCTAAACATTGAATACCGTCAAATTCTACGCTAAACCTTATCAAGTGTCCCTGTCCGATTTTGATGAAACTTTGTATACTTGTAGTACTTTGAAAATATTGAACATGTATTTTTTTATACGTGCCCAATCGCATTCTGAAGAGGTAAAAACCACCCCAAAAAATTAGGGAAAAATAATATTTTTTTAAATATCTCAGGAACTATTAACCGTAGGTCATTAATTCGAAATCGTAAATGTTAAGCTTTGCATGTACTATTAAACCATCAATGAACTTATAGTCCAGGGGGACCTGGGGGTGGCTGGGGGTGGGGGGTGGCGAAAATTATTTTATCAAAATCTACTCCCTCGTTCCCATATTAATAGTACTCTGAAGATTACGATATACGGATGTTTTGGTTTATACGCAATCTGTTACGTTTGAAGTGAGATAAAAACTTCAAGGCCAGAAAAGTATCCTATTGCACGTTGCGCGTGCAGGAATGCACTGCGATAGCGTTTGCCGAAACCAACTCCTTGTCCCAAGCGCTGTTGCTGTGTTCAGGCCTATCCCACAAGAGAAAGAGAGAGAGAGAGCTACTCAGCAGTTTTCGCCCTAGACGCCAAACTACGCGTCGACGAGGGCCGGGCCTCAGTCCTCAGTCAGAACTACAGCCGAATAGACGTGCCGGTCTACGTTCACTGTTTTCTTCTTTTCATCTAAATTCAGCGCGTTTAAATTGTAATATCCGAGTGAATTTCAACGAGAGCACCAGCTGTCTCTCTCTCTTGTCTCCCATAGAAGAGTGAGCTTCTCATATATATATAATAAGGTAACAAAAAAAAATTATTATAAATTTAAGTGACTCTTTTTAGCGACATTCATTAATTTTTTTCTATTAATCGTGATAGAGGAGCAGTGCGCTCATAGTATACTTTTGTTCCGGTTTCTAAAATATATATATATAAATAAACTTTCCCTTTTTCGGATAGTAAACAGGTACCCCGTGTACAGTCACCATATTTTTCCGTGTAGCGTCCCTTTAGCGAAGCCGAGACATTTCGGTTCCCTTTCCTAAATAGCTTCCCGATCGGCTCAATCGGTTCCCTTCTTGGCGTGAGAGCTCCTTTCACTCTCTCTCTCACTCTCTCTCTCCCTTCCCTTGTGTACCCAAGTGCTATAGCTCGAGCGAACGCAAGCTGCTAGCCCCTCCATACGTGGCAGCTCCCTGCCAGGTTACAACTAAGGAGAAGCAGGGCTTAACCGCAAGCAAGCCTCCCGCAACAGTCCCAAGGAGAGGCGACCGTTAGATATTGTTGTTCACCTCGAGACTTGGCTTGGCCCTGCGGTTGTTCCCTTGTCCCTCTGGTTTGGATAAGTAAGAGCTTCCGCCAATTCTGAGCGACAGCAGTAGAGTTACGCGGGGGCCGGCTCGAGTTGTGTTGCTCGAGCGAAATTGCATGCGCACATTTCATTTTCTCTCTCTCCCACCTCCCTTCTCACTCTATCTCCTTTGACAGAGTGGAGCTCGAGTGAGCGCGGCTCGCGTGCGCTGAGCAACGAGGGAGCTTTCGACGCCGGAATCCCACCGAACATTGCTGGTACCCACCGAAAGGGCTATTTCAAAAAAATTTGTAGAATCCCATGTCAGTGCAGCGGCAATGATATATATATTATTGTATAAACTGTGCAAAAAGGGGTTTGACAGAATATATATCTATTGTCCACATAATTATATATGTTTTTCTTTAATTAACCAGGTCCTCACAATTATCCCATAAAAGAGCGAATCCGTACGGAGCGCGTGGCGCTATCCACGGAAATAAATAATAAATATATATATATTTAAGGTCACGAGCGGAGTGCAGTGCTCTATGCTAAAGCATACAGTTCCGTACTCCGTACGTAACAAATGGTAGCAGAGAATGGTTTTTCGCGTCGCTAATTGTGAGGATAATAATAACTTTAAACCCTAATAATTTAAACAATCAAACAAATAATAATAATAAATAAATTATAAATTAATTTAACAACTTTCGATAAACAAATAAAGTTTTTTATCAACATTCTTTTAGTCTTGAACAAGTTGTAGGAACGGTAATAAAAGAATTTAATTTTTTTTTCCTTCTCTTTTTCTTTCAGCAAAATTTTAATAAACCAAAAAAAAAAATTTTTTTTTACTACCTTTTAACAAATTTTTTTTTATACCTTAAACAAAAAATTTCATTAATAAATAATTAAACTTTTATAGCCAAATTAGATCCTCCCAACTATAAATATTTGAGTAATCCAATAAAACCTCAACTTTCTTATTAATTAATTAATTAATTTATTAATAATTTTTTTTTGGATGTGTAAAATTCCCCTTTTCGTGTTCACGTTATTTAAGATTAATATTTCTTAATTCTTGAAGTATTGAAATTTCTAAAACTTTTGTACTATTTCAATTTTGGCAAACTTATTTTGTTCAAATTTTGGAATTAATAAAATCTGGTTTATTAATAACTTATTTGAATAATTAATAACTAAATCGCATTTTCCCTTTTCGCTCATTGTGTTTTAAAATTTTTTTTTATATACATACCATTATTTAACAAATTGGATTAACCAAATATTCTATAAATTAAAAATAAAAAAAAAAACTTAACCAAAATAAATTTTGAAACATTCTTTCCCCCTTCTTCAATATTACATTCAATTACTAAAATCTACCAAATTTCCTTTCATTTCTTTTAAAAATCGTCCAAATTTTTGTAATAAAATTAATTCCGCTTTAATAGAATTATCCCGACTAAACAATAATCGTCTTAGATAAATAGACTCTATTAAGTTCAATTACTTATAAGACCCATTATAAT